>JAKUCV010007384.1:0-40170 GCA_028386065.3 Turnera subulata
TCTTATTTTATTATTACAACCCAACCATAATAATAAACGACTAGGGACTTTTAAGAATATACATATCAAATACATATACACTAGGGTAATATATATGTGCAAGCGATTATCTCATAATCATATATATAGGTATAACCTCAAAAAATGTATACATGAATACAATCATCCATAGATTGGCTTTTGGGCATATTACTAACAAGTGGTTGGTCTCACCCCCTCACAGTCTTTGCACAGGTTAGCTGATCGATGATCAGAAGAGCATATCAGTAGGTGGCGGTGCTTTCCTCCTCGGGTCGGATCCATAGGGTTCATTGCATACGTGTTGTCATATGTATTTGTCTTCCGCTGCATACTCTATTTTGGCATACTGTATTGTCTATATATCGCATAATTAATGATTTTCTTGATTTTATTGTATCCCGGGGCAGAAGGGCATTTTGGCCACTTCGCATGATATAATTAATCTAATGGATAATTTGGGATACGGTGTTTCAGTTGATGATTTTTCGTGTCCCGGAAATGATAAGAGCAATTTGGTCCTTTCATATTTAATTTATAGTTTATATTAACAAATTGGGACACGGGCGTTTCAGTTACTATTTTTGTCAGAAACTCATCTAAAATCTTTTGAGCTAGATAAATTTGTTCATAGGTTTACAGTGGATTGTAAGGGCATGGGAAGCAGTAAGAGAGGTAGGCTTGCTTATTTTGGAAAAAGGACTAGAATGTTTTGGTTTCTAGTTATTCCCTTCATCACATTGATACTGAGGTTCAATGGGGCCAATGAAGGGCAGAAGTGGCATTTTACAAGCATTTACGGGCGGCCTGAAGCTTCCTTGAAGTGGAAAACATGGGAATTATTGCTTCAACTAAATAGCCAGTGAACTTTGTCGTGGGTGGTTGGTGGTGACTTCAATCAAATACTTTATGCATATGAGAAGGAAAGGGGGAATACCAGCGATTTTTTGGCAATGGAAGCTTTCCATAATGCTTTATCATCCTGTGGTCTGCTTGACTTGGATTACTCTAGTCATGGCCTCACTTGGCAGAATGGACAATCCGAGGCGGGTTGTATAATGGAGCCACTAGATCAAATGATGGCTACTGATGGGTGGCGTGCTTTGTTCCCTGATGCAAGTGTTCAAAATTTACCAAGGGAGCACTCAGACCACTCTCCCATTAAGCTTAAACAATCACAATCATTGCCACCATAAGCGGGACGTGGTAAAGTTTTTAGATTTGAGGCGATGTGGATAGAGGAGCAGCAGATTGAGTTATTGGTGCAGTAAGCATGGGGATCGCCATCATCCCCGCAGTCCTCTATTACCATTCGGGAGAAGATAGCAGCCTGTGATGAAAAGTTACAAGCTTGGGGAAGGGAAAGATTCAGGTCAGTAAACAAGGAGCTCAAACGCATTCGTGCCACCCTTGATCGAAAGCAAAAGCAACCCATGACTGAATTTATAGCTGCAGAGCAACCCAAGCTAAGAAGGAGGAGTTGGAGACGCGTGAGGAGATTAAGTGGGGGCAACGTTCCCGAGTCTCCTGGTTACAGCATGGGGACAAAAATACGTCTTATTTCCATAGGAAGGCATCCCAACGAAGGAAGCGTAATCAACTTCAACGTCTTCAGGATGAGAACGAGGTTTGGGTTACTAAGCAGGAACGGGTTGAGAAGGTGATCATGGATTATTATAGGAACCTTTTTAACATAAGTAACCCTCATACCATGGAGACTGTATTGAATAGTGTGAACAGCCGATTCAATGAGGAAATGAATGAATCCCTATCACAGTCTTTCACCAAAGATGAAATTCTCCTACCCGTTAAACAGAAGCACCCTACTAAAGCTCCTAGACCACATGGTATACCTGCTCTTTTCTTTCAAAAATTTTGACATATCATTGGTATATCTGTCTCACTATGCATTCTTAGTATTCTTAATTCAGGTTCTGATGTGTCAAGTCTTAATCACACTTGTATTTCTTTGATTCTTGAAGTTAGTAGTCTTAAGTCATGTCTGCATTTTTATCCCATTAGTCTTTGTAATATCGTCTATAAATTAGTGTCAAAGGTCTTGCCAATAGGTTGAAGGTCATCCTCCCTGACATTATTAGTGAAAACTAAAGCGCCTTCGTCCCAGGGAGACTCATTACTAATAATACCCTTCTTGCTTTTGAAATATTTCATTATATAAAGAAAAAGAGGAAAGGTAGATAAGGTTGGCTGGGCTTAAAACTAGATATGAGTGAAGCCTATGATAGAGTCGAGTGGCCTTTTTGGAAGCCATTATTCATAAACTCGGCTTTAATCATTCATGGGTGAGACTAATCATGAATTGTATTACTACTAGTAGCTTTTCTATCTTGGTTTACGGTGTACTAGGTGAAATTTTTCATGCAAAGAGAGGCCTTTGCCATGGAGATCCATCTCCCTATTTATTTCTATTATGTGCAGAAGGTTTCTCCTCTACGATCTGCCAGAAGGAGAATGAGGGTCGTGTGTCTGGGGTGCGGATCTAACTGCAAGCCCCACCAACAGTAACCTCTTCTTTGCTGGAAGATAGTGTCATCTTTCCAGCACAACCATGGATGAGGTTAATTCAGTCTTGCAAATCTTGTAAAGCTACAAAGAAGCAGCAGGTCAAGTCATCAACCTGGATAAATCCGAACTGTCTGTGAGCCAAAATGTGCCAATTGAGAGAGCTACACAAATCCAATGAAGGAAGGAGTGAATGTGAAGGCCCTCTCCCCGAGGGACCCACCATATTCAGGTATTGTTACATCACATCCCTCAGCCCACACCTCTTGGGTTTAATCCTTTACCATGCTGCAGCACTAGGGATTCGAACTCGGGACGTGATGCTTTTTATCCCCCTCAAGGAGAGCACCTTCACCAACTCATCTGCAGATGGTGCTCTCCTTGAGGGGGATAAAAAGCATCACGTCCCGAGTTCGAATCCCTAGTGAGAATTTGCAAGAAATTAAATGGTTGGAAGGAAAAGGTATTATCCAAAGCAGGCAAGGAGGTGTTGCTGAAACTAGTGGCTTAGAGCATTCTAACCTATGTAATGAGCTGTGTTTTGCTAGTGAAAGGTACTTGTGAAGAGATAGAAAGAGCTATGAGATGCTTTTGGTGGGGACTCGAGGAAGGCCAACACGAGGGATGCTGGATAGCATTGAACAAGATGTGTATGGTCAAGCAATATGGGGGTTGGGGGTTCCGCAAGCTCAACCTGTTCAACAAGGCGATGCTAGTAAAACAAGCATGGAGACATCTCCAATCGCCAAACTCCTTGTTTGACCAAATTATGAAGGCTAAATATTTTTCCCAGACTGATTTTTCCCAAGCGGGTTTAGGTCCGTATCCGATCTACACATGGAGAAGTATCTTAGCCGGGAGAGAGGTTCTTCAGCAAGGAGGTCGATGGGTAATAAGAGATGGTGAAATTGTTAGGGTGGCCTAAGATAATTGGGTGGACTTAACGGTGAATGGCCTTGATGCACATGAAATATGCATAGTTTTAGGCATGATTTTAAATATCTTTGCTCCCATTTTATCATGATTATATGCCTTGCTATGCATTATTTCATCATATTCCTTTAAATTTCATCCTTTATTATATGATTAGTGATTCCAGGTGTATTTCGAAGAATTCTAGAGGATTCTTCTGAAGAATTCGAAGAAACAGCCTTTGTACAGCCTGAGCCTATTTTGGGATTTCCAGAGCCTGTTGTTCATTACAGAATCAACAAAAGGCCACGAATTCTCCTCTAACTACCAATTATCCACTGGATTCCACTATCACTGCCTTGATCCACAGAGCCCCCATGCCACCACACCAATCGCAAGAGAAGCTAAAATCAATTGCATGAGGAAATCATGAAAGATTGCAAACAGCCTGTGGAATCTACAGAACACCAGAAAAGCGAAGAAAAAAATATAAAATTTAGTCACTTGCAGAACCTCGCCACTTGCAAAATTTTCAATCTTACAATCATGACCTGAGCGTTTCAGAAAACTTTTTGTATGGGAAAGAGGCAATAATCATTTCACCCAAAGAATATTGTACTTAAAGAACTATTATCCTCCCCAAAAGTCTTCTAAACCTGCAGATATGAAGAATTCAGCCTATCGGCATGCTTCCTATGGCGCCTTATCCTGAGGAACATGATGAGCAACTGAAAACAAACTTGCCCAACTTCCATACCTTCCAGCAAGTGGGAGAAGAGAGAAGAAGAGAATCCGCGCCTATAAATAGGAAGAAGGAAGGAGACTTGAGCATCGAATTCACCATCGATCAAACACCATTAAAACTGCAGAAGTTTTGGAACAAGGGTTCAAGGGGAAACACGATTATGCAGCCTTTTCTGGGAAAAAATTGTGTTATCCCTAGCCTCCAATTTGTTCCAATCCTTATGCTAACCTTTACCTCTTTTGATTTTCTAATTCAGATTATGAACTAAACAACCCCTCTTAGGTTGAAGAGGTGTAGCATGCCCCTGTTTTTTGTTGTAATGAATTGCTCATCTTATGTTCTTAACCCGACTTCTTATTTTGGTTGTTGCAAACTTTCTCCATGTCTGAGTCTTGAAACCCATGCATGATTACAGGTAGCTAGGTGAAGGACCGAAAGGTGAAACCATAGTTGTTGGAACAACAATAACCTACCCTTAGTTTTTGGCTTTTGACAGAGGTTAGGAATTAATTGAGGAATTAGCCCCGACACCAACCCTTAATCCCCTTGCTTTGAGCGATGCGAAGGCATTAGGAAGAGTGAGAATCTCGGGAGTCACCTGTGAGTGAAAACAAATGGCTGCAATATAGGTCGAGAGCACCTACAAGAATTGATTTTTATAATCGATTCTGTGATGTTAACAGACTCAGAACAGGCTCAGCCTATTGCGGTACAGTTGAGAAGATAATACCATTTTAATCTGATTCTTGATTGATTATTGAGAGGCCTATTTTTAATCAGGTAGTAGCTTAGTGAAGGACCGAAAGGAGAAGCCAAGTGCGCTAGACCAACAACAGTCAACCTTCACTTTCTAGCCGTTCGAAAGAAGATAGGGAGAGATTGTGGGTACTTACACTAAACTTCACCCCTAAGAGGACTTCTATTCTAGTGACAGGGGTAGAAGGAAGTTTGGAGAACTATCAATAAGATCGAAAGCCGTTGGTAGTACACTAGGTTGGGAGCCCCTTCAAGACATCTCATTAAACACAGGGCATCAACAAGCTGAGCCTGTTATGATGCTGTTGAGCAATTTAGAGCATGAAAGCAGGGCATGTGAACCCCGGATGCCTAAAACCTCACCAAATCTGATCTTTTCCTACTTCAACACTGTTGTTACCTTTTATTATCTTGCTTATTTTAAGTTTCAATTTGCATTCACCCAAAAATCACTTATGTTTAATTATTTCAAGCCTAATTCATCTAATTAAGGAGTAATAGGCTCAACCCAGTCCCTGTGGATACGACCTTGATAAAGTACTACAATAACCCTGTGCACTTGCAGGAACCCATATTGTGACAGTAGAGCACGAGTATCAGGCCTCCCATGGAACACTGACCAAATACACCCAACAATGAAGGTCAGTGCATTAATTGATGAGGATCTTCGGATATGGAACTATGTTTACAGGAATTGTTCCTCCAGAGATTATAGCTCGCATTAATAGGATTCATCTGAGCCCTTATGGTCCTCAACATCGCCTGATATGGCCTTATACTAAGCATAGGGAGTATACAGTTCGAAGTGGTTACCATCTTTTGGCCGATAGTTTAAATCTTTGTCAACAAGATTCCTCTAACCAACAGCTGAACAAATGGTAGAAGTGATTTTGACACCTACATATCCCGCTAAAGGTTAAAAATTTTGTTTGGTGTCTTGCTCACGATAGCCTCCTATCGAAAAACAACTTGGACAGAAGAGGGATTACAGAGCAAGAATCATGCCCTCTTTACCAGACTGGGGGGAGGGGGGAGTCTGTTGATCATTTGTTGCATTCCTGTGCGTGGTCTAAGCAAGTCTGGGAGCTCGTAGGATGTTGGAACCAAATCTCCTTAGTGACTGCAATCGATTCATGACTTCTTGATTTGCTATCTAGAGTTGTTCAAGGAAGAGAATTTGGAGCGTCTATGCATGACTTTCTGGAATCTCATGGTGGCACAAAATCATCTAGTCTTCTAGAAACAAGAACTTAACCAGTACCACTTTTGTCTCCTCTGCAAGGCTACTACATGATTACCAGCATGCAAATGCTCGGCTGCAACCGAGTAGTCCCAGGTTCGCGGTCCTTCAACACAACCTTGGTCAAAACCTCCGGCGG
Organism: Turnera subulata; assembly: GCA_028386065.3. Taxonomy (NCBI): domain Eukaryota; kingdom Viridiplantae; phylum Streptophyta; class Magnoliopsida; order Malpighiales; family Passifloraceae; genus Turnera; species Turnera subulata. The sequence continues at coordinate 6,334 of JAKUCV010007384.1, forward strand.
GCGGGATAAGGATCAATATAGATGCGACTGTGAGAGACAACTCTGTTGGGTTGGGTTTGATTGCACGTGATGATCAAGGTCAGGTCTTCTTCTCAGGTCTTAAGGTTATTCAGGGTGTTGGGGAAGAAAAAGTTGTAGAGGCTCACAGTGGGCTGTTTGTGCTTCAAATTGTGTAATGATCAAGGTCAGGTCTTCTTCTCAGGTGTTAAGGTTATTCAGGTTGTTGGGGAAGCAAAAGTTGTAGAGGCTCACAGTGTGCTGTTTGCATACGAGTGTCAGGTCTCCAACCTCATCCTTGAAACCGACTACCTTCTGCTATGCGATGACATTAATGCTAGTTCCTTACCTCAGGATGCTAGTTGTTTTCTAATCCTTAACATACTGAAGGAGCTGTCAAATTTCACGTCGTTCAACTGCCAGCATGTGAAGCGTGAAAGAAACTCTGTGGCTCACTCTCTTAGCAAACTTGCTTTGTGCCTGATTGGATATTATCACATGTACTTGCTGATTCATACATGAATGAAATATCTTTGGTTCTAAAAAAAGAAAAAGAAAGAAATTAATAATAAAATTTAAAGTTGTATTTTGTTTAAAAAAATTCTTTCACATTTATTTTTTACTATTTTGGTGAAAGATATTGAGAGGAATAAAAGAGAGTTGAATTTTTTTTAAAAAAATTCTTCTTCCTTCTTTTGTCTTAAAAAAAAAACATTTACCAAATGATGTTAAATTAAAAGTCTCTTGCTTTTCCTTCCTTTCTTCTTTTATCCAAACAAATTGTTGATTAGCTTTTTTTTTTTCTTCAAATTTGCTAACTTACCATTCTGTTTTCCCACAGAACACTCAAGTTACATCTTATTGCGTCGCTAATGAAAAGAAAAGTGGCAAAAGGTATTTGATTTTGGATTTTGATCATTTCATGTTTTATGAAATTACGAAAAAAGGAAAAGAAGAAGAAGAAGAAAAAAAAAAGGATCACAGAGCAACAAGACAACAGATCTCAAAAGAAAACGACGCGTCAGCCAATCTAGTTAATTTCGGAATATAATATTTGATTTTATGTTGGTTTTTTGGCAGTAGTAGTATATTCCCTGGATTAAAGCGATTTTTGGTCCCTGTGTAAGGCCTCAAAGTTGGAAGTCATCCTCGTGTAGGATTTTGGCCTTTTTTCATCACTCCGTTCATCGCGTTTGGTTAGTTTTCGTTTGTCCGGCCAAATCGCTAATGTGGCAATTTTTTTTGCTCCACATCAGCTTTGTGGGGCCCACATGTCAGGGTTTAACCCGAAACTGACCCAGCCCCACCCGACCCGTTCGCTCAACCTTTTTACCCACTTTTCTGGATTTTTTTATTCTTTTTCTCTTTTTCTTTTTTTCCCAAAATTAATTTAGGCTTTTTTTCTTTTTCTTCTTTCTCTTTTCTTTTTCTTTTCTCTTTTTCTTTTTTTCTTTTCTTTTTCTTTCTCCTAATTATTTTAAATTCATTAAAAACAATAAAATATAAATAATCATTTTTATTTTTTTCCTTTTTTCTTTTTTCTCATTGTTTATTATCTTTTTATTTTTCCAAAACATTAATTTTTATAATCCGTTTTAATATACCATCAAACTTTCACAAAAAAACATATACCATCAAACCTAAGAAAAAAACTGATTTCTATTTCAAAATCCGTTTTAATATACCCTCAAACCACATACAAGAAAAAAAAAACTATTTCTATTTCAAAAACGAAAATACAAGTGAAGGCCGCCGTCGTCCCGATCTTCAACCACCGCCAAAGGTCGTCGCACACAGCCAGGAGAAGAGGGTATGGGCGCGACCCCACCTCGATCTGCTGTTGCTCTCACTAGACACGCTGCTGACCAAAGAGCTCTATGGCGACCAGGGCTCGCGCGCTCCACCGAGAGCAAGTGCACAGCAAGGGCGGCCCCGCTGCACCACCGCCACACGTCCGGTTGCAGCAGCCACAGAAGCTGCCGCGCAAGGACTTGGAGGCACCGCCGAAGGCAGCCACGAACGCCGCCTCTGTTTACGTACAAATCGAGGCCAGCAAAGAGGACTTTCTCCACTCAATCTTTGTCGCCTCACTCTCGAAGGGTGGAGGATTTCGGAGGTGAGGTTACGCCGGAGGGTCCGCTAGGTGGGTTCGTAGAAGGCGGAGCAGATGTTGTGTTGGTTGCTGGTGATGATCTTGCTGACGGCGAGGGCTGGCGGGCGGTTGAAGAACACGGCCCCGTTCTAGACCAAGGCCTGGTGGGCGACGGAGCGGTCGGCAATGAAGATGGCGGTGCGGGAGCCGATGTGGAGGGTGGATGTGTTGAGGGTGTTGAGGGGTGTTGTGATGGTTCTACTGCGGGTCGGCGGTGCTGGCGATTAGAGAGGAAAGGGAAAAGAAGAAGAAGGTGGGGTTTAGTGAAAGCAAGGGTTAAATCCAGTTTAGAAGAAACAAGGATTATAAACCGAAGCCTAAATTAAATCCAGTTAGAAGAAATAAATTACACCGGTTTTTATTTAGCTATTGGGATTTAGTATTTAAGGATTTAAGTGTAACTACAATTTTTTAATTTAATTCTAGTGGTAAAGAAATTTAGATCTATTAAAAAATAATTAATAATTATTTTTGAGGGAAAAAAATCAAATGTGTAAAAATTGGGATGTGTAAAAAATTAATCTCATAAAAAATTTAATTTAAGAATAAGGATTATAATATGGGAATTTCAACTAAAATGTTAAAAAATATGGGTCCGGGTGGAGCTTGATCATCCGGTTATAAGAAATGGGTCGGGTGGGGCTGGGTCGGTTTTGGGTTAAACCCTGACATGTGGGCCCCATAAAACTGATGTGGAGCAAAAAAATTGCCACATCAGCGATTTTGGCCGGATTTTGGCCGGACAAACGAAAACTAACCAAATGCGATGAACGGAGGGATGAAAAGAGACCAAAATCCTACACGAAGATGACTTTCAACTTTGAGGCCTTACACAGAGACCAAAAATCGCTTTAATCCTATATTCCCTTCTCCCGTTAACATTTTAGAGTAAAACGAATGTTTGATTATGTGAAGTGTGAACTGCTGATCCGGTGAAGCTCAGGGGAATCTATCTCATCGATATAAGCAACAGAAATCCAATCGAAGGTCGAAAGTATAGTTACTTTACTAAAACAAACCACACAGAACAGAAACTGAAAAAAGTAGAAGAAGATGATCATTGGCGGAATAGAAGACGAAGAGAAATGGCTCGCCGAAGGAATCGCCGGAATCCAACACAACGCTTTTTACATGCATCGCGCCGTGGTATCCTAATTTTATCCTCAACGCCACTACTCCTCCTCCTCCTCCCGATCTCTCTCTCTCTCTTTCTTCAATTTCCATAGAAAACTTAATCCTAATCCTCTCTCTCTCTCTCTCTCTCTCTCGCTCTCTCTGTGTGTGTGTGTGTTTGTGTCTTAGGACGCGAACAATCTCCGCGACGCTCTCAAATACTCGGCGCAGATGCTCTCAGAGCTCCGCACCTCGAAGCTCTCCCCTCACAAATACTACGAGCTCTGTAATTCCCGTTATACCCTCCCTCCCCTTTTGCCTTCATTCGTCCGGATCGTAGCTGATTTTTGCTGGATGTTTTTTTTTTTTGTTTATCAATTTTTTTCGTTGTTGGTTGTAGATATGAAGGCCTTTGATGAGCTGAAGAAGCTGGAGTTGTTCTTCAAAGACGAGAGCCGCCACGGCGTGTCCGTCTACGATTTGTACGAGCTCGTCCAACACGCCGGCAACGTCTTGCCTAGACTGTAAGTCGTCTTGTTTATTATCTAAAACTGTACCAACCAACTCGTAACTAATTTGATTTGGCGCTTCTTTTCTTTTTTTCTTTTTTCTTCTTTGGATGAGAGTTGCGCGTGAAAGCTGGACTGCTTTTGATATGTTTTTCCACCAGGTATCTGCTGTGTACGGTAGGATCTGTTTACATCAGATCCAAAGAGGCTCCGGCCAAGGATGTTCTCAAGGATCTTGTGGAGATGTGCCGTGCTGTTCAGCATCCCATCCGGGGATTGTTCTTGAGGAGTTATCTGGCTCAAACCAGTAGGGATAAGTTGCCGGATATTGGTTCCGAGTATGAAGGGTGAGTTCTTAACCCACGGGAATTGATCATTTCATCCACATTCGGGGTCTTAGTTGTGGTGGAATAGTGGTTCTCTGGGTGCCAGATTGATGTGATGCTGTTTCTGTTATACCAGAGATGCTGACACTGTTATGGATGCGGTTGAATTTGTGCTGCAAAATTTCTCTGAGATGAACAAACTTTGGGTTCGGATGCAGCAACAGGTTTGATGTATATCTTTGTGAACTCTTATGACCTTTTTATGTTTTTTTTTTTTTCCCGTGTGTAGCACCACAGTACTTGCATGCCAAGCTTTTAAAAAAATGAAGCATGTGAGCATGATTTTTGGCAATGCAGGTGTTTTGGTGCTTGTGATCGTTCATACTGTTTGGTGATCCTGAGTTGAAGCCTTCAATTGGGCTTTCTGGTCTGCAGGGACCTGGCCGGGTGAAAGAGAAGCGGGAAAAAGAAAGAAGTGAGCTTCGTGATCTGGTAATACTTCTATTCTGTCTCTAGGATAAGTGAAGCAGCATATTTGTAATGAGCCTGTATGAACTATTTCAATTTTTGTGTTGTTCGAATTAGGTTGGGAAGAATCTTCATGTTCTCAGTCAGATCGAGGGTGTGGACCTTGAGATTTACAGAGAAACTGTTCTTCCTAGAGTTTTGGAGCAGGCATTGTTAATCTAATCTTTTCTAAGTAGTTGATCTCGTTGTTTACATAGCTAAACTGTTGCTGTCTGATATCTGATGATGTGTCAAATGTCTATAAAATTGTGGTGGTGTAGGTTGTCAACTGCAAGGATGAGCTTGCTCAGTATTATCTGATGGACTGCATGATTCAGGTGTTTCCAGATGAATACCATTTGCAGACCCTTGAAACTTTGCTGGGGGCTTGTCCCCAGCTTCAGGTACATGATTTTCCATCGCAAGGACTCTTGTTGTAATGCTTCTGGTTAACAACATGTGAAATTTGTTGTTTATTCAATTGTCACAAAACGGGACTGAAACATCTCCATTGATAAGAACTTTAGCTTTTGGTTTGTTTTTCGAGATTGGATGAGGAAAGACACCATTTTCTTCCAATAGTTAGAACAAGTAGCAATCACTTTTGAATGAAGAAGAAGGTCATGGTAGAGGTCATGCTTAGTGGTTTGTTATTTTGTTATTCCCAGCTTCCTGTAAGTTGTGGGAGCTCATTGGTGCCAAAGGTAGTTATGAGAGGAGTTTTCCAAGTTCAACCTCTACAAACTGTTGTCCTCATTGTAGTCTATTTTCCATATGGAAGTGGGACCATCGATAGCTTAATAGCACAAGCTTGGTTATGGATCTGTATTGATTGGAACTTCAGATATCGAACTGCAAAATGAAACTGTGAGGACTTCAGCCAAAGCATTTTGTTTGTGAATATATATCCAGAGGATATTTGATTGGTCTAGGAATTATTTATCATCTTAATACTGCTTTCTTCATCCTCATTTCTTTTATCTTTTTATTGTCTGTGTTGAGGGTGGAGGTGATAAATGATGCTAAAAGGATAACCATTGATTGATTTCTCTTTGCAATCTTGCATGTGTTCCCAGCCAGGAGTTGACATCAAGACGGTGCTATCACAATTGATGGATAGATTGTCCAATTATGCTGCTTCTAGTCCAGATGTGAGTTAGTATGTCTGTTTTACTCTTTAAGAGATTGCTTGTCAATTTGGGCATTTTTCTGATTAAGGTTCTTTACCCCAGGTATTACCTGAGTTTCTGCAAGTAGAGGCTTTTGCTAAACTGAGCAGTGCTATTGGAAAGGTAAACTTGTTTTCTGAAGATGGTAGTTCTTGCAGGTCAGGAACTTAATGGTTTAACTGGTGCTAAATGAGGTTGGATCGAGCATGGAAAGTTTCTCATCCCTTGAAATTTGAATTGAGAATTTGCTACCCAAATGAATAAATTTAGTTGCATTGTCTTTTCTTCCCTGAATATATTTCTTTTTATCCACAATAAAGAGAACTGCTCCAACATTTATCCTTTTAAGAGCTTTTGCTAGTAATAGTATCCTCTTTGAGGGGTCAAGGGTTGCTACAGTTGAAGAGCCTTTGCTTGTGCAAGTTGGCTTGCAATGTTCTATTACTATAAAGCAAATGCTAATGGGGAATATAAAGTTTCAGGATTCGCCAAATTAATTAGGGCCCTCCAATTGTTCTTGTGTATGTTTGCCTTTTCCTAGTTTTATCTTGCTGTTGCGTTTTTCTTGGATGATGGAGTTATATCCTACATTTCTTGATTCTCTTTGTTTCATGACAATTGACAGGTCATTGAAGCACAGGTTGATATGCCTATTGTTGGAGCAATTACTTTGTACGTGTCCCTACTAACATTTGCACTCAGGGTTCATCCTGATCGGCTTGATTATGTGGATCACGTATTGGTATGCTTTCCTAGTTAAGAATTAGAGAACACAGTAATCTAGTTTCCTCAAGTTTTACTCCATGAGCATGTCTTTTGATGTATTTCCATCTGGTCAACTTACTATTCAATCTTTAAGGCATTGTCCTTTTGCTTCCATGTTGCAAATGGCATAGTAATTTCCTCTAATATCTTATGCTAAATTATTTACAGGGATTATGTGTTAAGAAACTCTGTGACAAGCCAAAACTAGAAGACAGTAGAGCAACAAAGCAGATTGTTGCACTTCTTAGTGCTCCTCTAGAGAAATACAATGATATTTTGACTGCCTTAATGCTGTCAAATTATCCCCGCATCATGGATCGCCTTGACAATGAAACAAACAAAGTCATGGCGATGGTTATCATTCAGAGCATTTTGAAAAATAATACTTACATCTCCACTGCTGATCAGGTTAACCATTTTTGCTCATTGAAATCATACAAAAAAAAAAAAGGTGTGTTAACGATTCGATTTTATTTCGCAGGTGGAGGTGCTGTTTGAATTAATAAAAGGGCTCATAAAGGATTTGGATGGGGCTTCAACTGATGAGGTAAGTTTTGCATCAAAGTAAAATAATTTTTATTTCGCACTCTCTTCATCTGATTTCTATTCTTACAGGCGTTCTAATTACTTAAGCTGTCTCATCAAGCCTACTTATTAGTGCTTATTCTTCTTTTTCTTTGTCCGTATTTTGTTATAGCTTGATGAGGAAGATTTTATGGAAGAACAGAATTCTGTTGCTCGCCTTGTGCATATGCTTTACAATGACGACCCAGAGGAAATGCTGAAGGTAAATGGGCAGCTCAGATTCGTTGCTTGTGAGACACTTGCTTTCTTAAAAAGCCTGTTTGAATAAAGCTAAATTGATTATTTCCGAGGGGAACAGTATATCATCCAGATTAGCGTTAGAAAGTAAATAAGGCTGCAATACTATATTGCAAAAAGGGTTGCTATAGTTTTCTTCTCGATATTTCGTCCTTATGAAGATCTCAATAAAAGCTGAGGACTTGACTTAATTACATTATGACAATCTTAAGTTGCCTGGGGTTCAAAATTTTCAGTGGATATCAGCCACTTATGTCGAAAGAATGCCATTATATTTCTTTCTCGTTTCTTTTCAAGACTAACATGTCAATTTTTGCATATTTATGGTATATTTATAATCCAACCAGGTTTGGTTGCGCAGCTTCCTTTGTGAATTTTGCTTTGAGCTAATCTTTCATAATTTGGCATTTAGATCATCTCTACTGTGAGGAAACATATAATGATTGGAGGACCAAAACGATTACCCTTTACAGTTCCTCCTCTTGTCTTTTCAGCACTCAGGGTATGCTTCTTCCTTTCTGCAAAATTTTGTCATTTTTGCCCATTATCCCTCACTTTATGGGTGCAAAGTATCTGATATCTAACTTTGTATGCCGGAAGTTTGTTGTATAGACTTTATCATAATTAAGGGTTCTTTTTCTTCTTTTTTTTTTTTTCTCTAATACTTGTTTAGGAGGCTCAATTTTCTCTCTTCATGAGCATGTTATGCGAGACTATCATTTCAATAACATCACATCCCATATATGAGTACTTTGTTGGTTCTGTATAGAAAACTTGCGGATGGAATAAGATTTAATATTGCAGTTTGACTTGATATCGTCAAAAAGTTTTTCTTTTCAATGACTATGTATTCTTGTAGAACTCACAAGTATATCTTAAATGTGTTTGCAGCTTCATTACTATGATTTTGTTTCATGGAAAATAGACTTACTTTTTGTCTCTAGCTTTTATGTGGATCCTGTCACTGGCAACTTTTGCGGCAATCTTTAGAGGCCACTCAGTGTTTCTTCATCACTGGTGATAATTTTGCTGTGAAATTGTCACTTGTTATGGATATTTTTTTGTCTAACTATCAATATCTGCTTTCAGCAGATACACCAAATCTGTAGGATTCTACCTCGCCTTATGAAACAAAAATATATCATGTGACATTCCTATCGCATAACTTTGCTCTATTATAAAAATTTCTCCAGATGAGAAGTGCCCTTTTATTCCCACTCTCTGTAAATGCATAAATAGATCAATGATTGTACGTTCACCAGAGATAAATGTTTTGTTCCATTGAGTAGCTCAATTTTTTTTTTCCTCTGATTTGTATGCCTGTGATGCAGCTGGTTAGGCAGTTACTAGGCCAGGATGGAGATGTAGCAGGTGAAGAAGTCCCTGCAACACCTAAGAACATTTTTCAGCTCCTTAATCAGGTGAGTTTTTCTCTAAGCAATGTATTGTCAATCCTGAAATGTGCCTTCTATATGTTCCTTGATGCACCTTGACATGAACTCATAAATTGATCTGCTGCAGAAGGCATTGTTCTAATTTGGTAAGTTTGTTGTCTATATGAATCTAAACCCCTGCATCACTGGGATGCGTACTTCTGCCCCTTGTGGTTTATGACCTCTCTCGTTTCCTAGGTGTTCTCTTCTTTTACTCGGTTAACTATTGATTCCTTGTTTTTAATGTCTTTACCAATTTTTCTTTTATGTTTGTTTGCTTCTGGCCTACGTAATGTTCTGCTAATATTCCTTTCTGTGGTTTATATTTCCTATATCTCTTATCCTGTTGGTTCTTCTGGCGATCTGTCTGCTTTTATCAGACTATTGAGGCTCTTTCATCTGTTGCATCACCTGAGCTGGCTTTGAGATTGTACTTGCAATGTGCTGAGGTATGAAATGGTTTACTTGGTTCTTTAGAAAATACTTGTTTAAATTTAGAGGTTAATTCACTTGGGCAACGACGCTCTGATTAACCTGTCTGGTTATTTAATTCTTAACCTCGACCATATCTCTTGAAGCAATGCTACCACGTCCTGTGTCTTCTTATTGTTTTGGTTCTTTGATTGTCAGGCTGCTAATGATTGTGATCTGGAGCCAGTTGCTTATGATTTTTTCACTCAGGCTTTTGTGTTGTATGAAGAAGAAGTTGTGGTATTATTCATCTGCAAATCATTCTCTTGTTAAGAAATTTATTTGCTAGATCACTCTCGCTGAGTAACCTTGAAAAGAAACAGTGCAATCCAAATAGTATCTTGCTTATCACCAAATCTTTTCTATGTATCATCCACATACACAGCAGACTTGTAAAGAAATATTACTGTAAAAAATTATATCCATATTTTTATGCTTCTTACAAGGTTATGCGTCTCACTTTCAGGAATCAAAAGCCCAGGTTACTGCAATACATCTAATAGTTGGGACTCTCCAGAGAATGAATGTATTTGGTGTTGAGAACCGCGACACTTTAACACATAAGGCTACTGGAGTAATGCTACTTTGCTTATTTTATCATTACTGCAATAATGTCGAGTTTTTTTTCTTCCCGAGACTTCTTAAGTAACTTTTTTCTCTATCTTTCTCCGCTTCCACTCCGCCCTTCCGATAATCAGTATTCTGCAAAGCTTTTGAAGAAGCCTGATCAGTGCAGAGCAGTGTATGCATGCTCACATCTATTTTGGGTTGATGATCAGGATGGAATCAAGGATGGAGAGAGGTGCCATCTCTTTTTGTTACTGACATGGCTTCAGTTGTATTTATTTGCTTTCATGCATTCAATTCAGTGTATGATCTTTTCTGCTAGCTTGGTTCCTCTTACCTCTGGGTTTTTGTTACTGCTATTATTTACTGTCTATCTCCCTGGCAAAAAGGCTTATATTTCATGTTTTGCTGGCTTCTCATAATTTTAAAAAGTAGTCAAGGATCTGACTACGGATGCCTAATTTAATTTCAGGGTCCTGCTTTGCCTAAAGCGTGCCTTACGGATTGCAAATGCAGCTCAGCAGATGGCTAATGTTGCAAGAGGTAGCAGTGGGCCAGTAACACTCTTTGTAGAAATTCTTAACAAGTGAGTTTCTTGGTCCTTTACATTGAATTTGTTGAGCTTTGCACGTTCTGCTTTTATATGATGATGACAAGACGGCCTGCACACGGAGCAGGTATCTCTACTTTTTTGAGAAAGGAAATCCACAGATTACTGGTGCTGCTATACAGAGCCTAGTAGAACTAATCAAAACCGAAGTGCAAAGTGAATCCACAACCCCTGATTCAGCTTCAGATGCTTTCTTTGCTAGCACACTAAGGTATATCCAATTCCAGAAACAAAAAGGTGGTGCTATGGGTGAGAAATACGAGCCTATCAAGGTCTGAAGAGAGTGCTGAAGTCGGAATGTTTTAAAAGGTTGGAACGGTTGCAATTTGAAAATGAGTTTGCTGAGGTTTTATTGAAGGAATTGTTTATGTGTGTTGGCTTTGTACCATCTTCCTGATGTAACGCTTTGAGATTATTTTTGGTCAACAGCTGATTTGAGTAGAGGAAATAAAAAATAACCTTTCATCATTCTACTGGTCTCTCCTTTTGCCAAAAATGTAAGGGTTCGAAATCAAAATTTTCAAGTCAGGTTACATCGGGTCTTTGATCAAATAAGCACATTCCTTGTCAAAAGATGTGAATATTTATCGGCCAAACATTTTGTTATTTGATGTTCAAAAACTCCTGTAAGAAGTGTCTTGAAAGCTGCACGGACTCAATGTTTTGCTTGGACTTGCTTCCATCCAATGATATACCAGTCTAGGCGTACGCATTTTTTGCACGTCTTCAGTGCCTTCATGTTTTGAACATTCAGTATTCATAAGCGAAAGTGAGCACTTGGTAAAACGTATGTGGTCTCTGGCTTCATGAATGATAGCATCATCAGTTATCTCTGAAACTTGGCTGTAAGATTCAACTAAAGTAAGATTACAGCTCCTTTAGTTTTTCCACACACACCCATGTGACCGAGGGCCCCGTTCCTGGAGATGATATGCCAATTCCGAGATCCTATTCATTACTTAAGATAAAGTAGAAGAAATTCATAGATTCAGGAAAAACTTGCCATTTCAAACCTTTCGCACATGCACCCACTACTATGCTTAGATAGTTGTCTAATGGCATTTTCAGTCAAGGCCAGCGTGATTGTGCCGGTGGCAGCTGTAGGAGTAGGGTGGGGTAAACGTTTCATATCAACAAAAGAAAAAGAAACAAGAATTTATGTCCATGAATAAGCGGTAAGAGCCGAAGCAACACCTTCCATGGAACGCACACCACATTAAGTACATTAGTTACTAATAGTGTAATTTTCCATGTATGGTTAATACATGAGAAAACCTAAACATGAAAACAAATAAAAGTGTGCATGTTTGTCCACGAATGCTGATCAAATACAGACTATTAGAGTACATAAACGAGCAACAATCAATTTCATGCTTCCATGGAAATCCCCAGAATGTCAGTGAAGACTATACAAGGTTCCTGCTTCTCCAAGAGGGATGGAATAGAAAAGTGACAAAGCAACTGCTGTGAGACTGCTGTAGATGACATCTTCTATAGTCCATTAGACTTCATTATAATCTGATCATTACAAGATTGAGCAAGACTTCTGTCCTTTCTTTTTCTTCTTCTTTTGCTTTGGAGGCTGGAGTACCACCTTGATGGCCGCATCAAAAACTGCCTTCACATTCTGTAATTGCATCATATTGTGACCCAATTAACAGCAAGGAAATAAGTACAGCTGTTATAGTGCACAGGAATGAAGAAACTTTGCATACCTGCTGCGTTTTTGAGCTACACTCTATGTAGGCAGGAGCTCCAATGAGCTTTTTCAGTTCCTCACCCTTGATACAAAAGCAAGGACAAGAAGTTATTTAGAGAAGAAAAAGAGATGAACGGAGGAGGATAGAACATCAGGGACGGGGAACCACCTGAGCGGTACTAATAGGTTGAGCACCAGGATGGTCAACAAAGAATTGCTTATCCTCTCGAAGGTCTGCAGATGACAATGATAGGAGATCAGAATCACAAATAAAAAAGTTTGATTCATCCTGAAACAAGATTCAGTCCCTTGATCAGTTTGCTCAATTACAGCAATAACGTATGTCAACAGAGTAGCTACAATATGGAAATCTGAAGAAAATAAAACTGAGTTAAGTTTCATTCAGTGATTGGGGAAGCATGCAGTCCAAAAACACAGATGACACATCATACAGGAATTATTGCATTTCAATGGAACGACGAATTTGCATATGGATGCAAGCAATATAGGAAGATTGGGCTCCAACAAGAATTGCTACATAGCATGCAGTTTATACCAAGCATTAACCACGCCAACCTTCCACAACTGCAAGCAAATCCAACTGCACAGATGATGATAATAGGCTAGCCTATATCATGGATGAATAAAAAAAATGGATGAAACATGGTGGAACAAGTACTGTAGCTTTTCCAGGGAATGAAAGTATACACAAAGGTAGAAAATCAAAAAAGAAGAGATTGGCACAGGAAAGCAGATAACTGATATAGGCAAGCACATTTAGTAGTGAAGATTTAAACTGAGAGATTAGAGGTATCTTTAGGTTCCAAAATTCAATAGGAATGTCACAAGTAGGCTAACATTTACTTTTTTATGGTCTAGAAGATCCAAGTTAAAAAAAAGAAAATGTAAAGCAGCAACAACATTTATAGACTGCTAAAACCCTAGGCATATCTGGTTATGACAACAAAGTTTAGAAATTCAAGGTCAAGGCTCGTGTGAACTTGAGTTCCATACTCGATGGAAGGACAGTAACAAATTAAATATCATGGTGCAGTCCAATTTCTATTAAAGTCAGATCAGATTCAAAATAAATGTACACACACAAATGACTACAGACCAAGTGGACGAAAACTTACCAAGTTTAGTTCCAACTAGAATAATTGGAACCCCAGGCGCGTAATGCCTCAGTTCTGGAATCCACTGAAAGGCAAAAGGAACATGTTATCTGTTAGAACATATAAATATAAACATATTGTCTTGCATTGTAAGAATCTTCCCCAAAAGAAATAGAAAGAAATTTATAAGTCAATGACCTTTTTGGCAACGTTTTCATAGCTGGCCTTGCTAATCAAAGAGAAAGCAAGAATAAAGACATCAGCTCCCCGATAACTCAAGGGCCTTAATCTGTTGTAATCCTCCTGACCTGCAGCAACCCAGTTTGGTAAGCCATCAACAAAAGGGAAAAGCCTCTTTAGCTTATAAAAGAATCCGCAAAGACAGTTTCAAAAGTTACCAGCAGTATCCCATAATCCTAAGTTAACAGTGCTCCCATCCACGACCACATTTGCACTGAAATTGTCAAAAACTGTAGGCACATAGTCCTGTTTACCATCACAACAGCGGAAAACAAGTTAGTATCATCCACTGACCAACTCAACAGGCTAACTCTAACATACTAAAACCAGAGAATCGTGGCGAGAAATGCACCAACTATAACAAACAAAGTATAATTCTCAATCTTTCCATAAAATGGCAAGTAAAGCCCGAAAATGTTTAACAATCAAGCAAGAGAGAAACAAAAAAGACAAGAAAACGCGTGCAATTAGGAAAGGCAGACACAGATACACAGGGAGAGAGAGAGAGATGACGAACAGTGGGGAAAGTGTTGCTGGTGTAGGAAATGAGCAAACAGGTTTTGCCGACGGCGCCGTCGCCGACGGTGACGCACTTGATGAACCTGGAGGCGCTCATTTTTCCACCGTCTCCGATCTCTTCCGGCTGCTCCTCCGCCTCCCAAAATCACTTTGCTACTACTCCTCCCAGTACACTAACACTATATTCGAGGACGAGGCGTTTTTTCTTTTTCCTCTTCTTTCCCGATATATATATTTGACCGGGGAGGAGGAGACAGATATTTGCTGAGTTGTGAATTCTGTGTTAACCAACTCAGGAAATGGAAAGATCGAAAACCAGAAACCCTAAATCCCTAATTGAGAGATTTGCTCCATTTTCCTTTTTCTTTCTTTCTTTTTTCTTTTTTTTTTTTTAATACCAAAGTAGAGAGAGAGAGATATTACGCTATAGTATAAGGCGATTGTTTTGTTTCTATGGGTGAGACCATGGTAGAGTAAGACAAGCATTTGCCAGCCAACTATCTAACCACTCTACCATATTTCAGAATTACAAGTAGTTTTCTATTATAATTAAGCTTAGACATTTTTATTAAGTACTAGTTTTTCCTGCACGTGGCATAATATCGTATTTTTTAAATCACGTAACATAGCATTAATCTTAATCTTGAAAAGAACTTATATATAAAATCTAGGCAGACGAATACGCATTATATAGAATTAATTTATGTTTTAGAATATGAATTTATAAAATCGATTATTATTAATGATATTTTTTAATCTTTTAATATTATAAATTATATTTTTTAATTATTAAATTTTATTATTAATAAAAAAGATGATTACATTATATTATTATTCCTTTTTGTGATGTGAATTCCTATGTTATCATTCTTTTTCAGTTTTCGTTGACTACTCTACTCAACTCTTCTCTCCATAATTCTTCTTATAATAAATTCAAACACATCTGTCATTAGCTCTTGTGATTATTCTTTTTGGTAAACATTATTTTTGTTCATGATTTTCGTAGACTTTCCTGATGACCTGAACATGAGCTTAATATGGATTACTAATGACTAATCATGTTTAATGAATAATTATATATTGATTTTGATGATTAACAAACTTGGTTAGATGTTTGCATATATTTGTGTTGATTAACATGCAGCGTGGTTTCTTACAAGAACCACACAAAAACCACGGACTTGGTTTCTGGAAGAAACCACACTTTGTTGTCAACATCAGAAGTGGTCCTACTGCAAGTTGCTGGTGGCCCAGGTGGTCCTCACAGCCTTAAACCTCAACCCCCAACTACTCCAACGGACAAAGAAAGTGGTCCATGGCAGAGAAGAAGACCTGCAACACTTATCTCTCACCTCCAAGCTCAATTATCAATTGTGGTCCACACTTATGGTCCCGGATTGCTAAAAATGGAATATTTTCAACTAATTGAGCTGCAAAGAGAGTGGACTTCCTGAAATGAACCCAACACCAGCTAGTGGATTATAGAGTCAACTCTGAAGACTGATTTGTACCTAAGAGCCGTTGGATGATGAGCTGATGGGTACTTTAGAGCCGTTGGATGATGAGCTGATGGGTACTTTAGAGCCGTTGGATGAAGATCTTCCTACCTACTCCCACTTGCTCAAGATCTATATAAGGAAGAGGAATGCTTCTTGGAAAAGCATCCCAGCCAATTTGAAAATTGCTTTGAAGTCTGCAATTGTTCTTACACTTGAGATATTTGTTGAGCTTACACTTGAGATAATTCTTGTTCTCCAAGTTGTTACAAATGGTAGTGTTTTAGGCAAGACTAGTGTGTAGTTTTGCTGGGATCTCAAATCTAAGATTGGTTAGAGTTTAGCCTGGGAAAAACTTGTAAAGGTTAGAGCTGAGCCTGCAAAAGCTTGTTTCTTGTAAAGGTTAGAGCTTAGTCTGCAAAAGCTTGGTTTCTGTAGTAGGTTGAGGCTGATCCCTCAAAAGCCTAAGTTAGTGAGAGTTTGAAATCCTAAAGGAGGGTCCTTTAGGTAGTGGAGGTACCTGGTGAAGGGGAACCACTATAATTCACTGTGTCATCCTTTCTTCCTTCTGCTCTCTTATATTTCTGCTTGTCTGTTTTGCGGGTAAGTGGTTTGTGACGAAACCATTTGATTTGTCTGAAACCAAACCAGAAACCAACCGTGATTAAAGGGTAGCCTAATTCAGCCTCCCCTCCTCCCCCCCTCTCAGGCTTATCTGGGCTAACAATTGGTAGCGGAGCCATATCCTCAGTACAAAGGAGTAACATCCAGAGGCAAAGATCATGGCTTGTGAGGGAAATAGCATCAACAAAGCACCCTACTTCGATGGTGCAAACTTTGATTACTGGAAGTTCAGGATGAAGATCTTCCTTGAAAGTAAAAATCTGGAGATGTGGAACATATTCTAGCATCCTTATGCCAGACCACTAAGGGACATGCAGTTCTGGTCTGAAGAAGAGCTAAAAAAGGCTAAGTTTGATGCTCAAGCCAATAATGTCCTTCTTTGTGGAATAAGTGAGAGTGAGTTTCAAAGAGTCAGATGTTGTGAAACTGCCTATGAGATCTGGAGGCTTCTATGTGTCACTCATGAAGGCACAAACCAAGTGAAGTAGTCAAACTCAATCGTCTAATGGGAGACTATGAACTGTTTCAGATGGTTTCTGGTGAAACCATACAAGAGATGGATACTCGCTTCACAATTATGTGCAACAGCCTTGCAACTCTTGGAAAGGTTATCACACATAGAGAGAAGGTTACAAATGTACTTAGGTCTCTACCTAAGGCGTGGGAGCCCAAGGTTACTGCCATAGAAGAAGCTCAGATCTCACCTATGATGAGCTGATCGGCAAGCTCATAGTGCGTGGTTCGAAGTTTGAAACCAAGGAACCAAAGAAGAAGGACTTGGCCTTAAAATCCCAAGAATCTGATGATGAAAGTGATTCAGATGTTGCACTCCTTACAAAGAGATTTGTAAGATACTTCAAGAAGTAGCAACTCAAGGGAAGAAGTCTTAGAGGTGTGAAGATTGATGAGTCTAAAAAGGATCCCCTGACATGCTTTGGATGCAACCGCCCTGGTCACATCAAATCTGAGTGTTCTTACCAAAGAAGAACAAATATGATCCTTCTAAAACCAAAGGAAAGAAGGTTATGGTCGCTTGGGATGACTCGGATTCTTCAAGCGATTCAGAGATGGATGAGGTAGCAAACTTATGTCTCATGGCTCAAGAAGACTCTGAGGTAGATGATTCACCTGACTTTACTTTTGATGAATTATAAGATGCTTTTGCTTAATTGCATGATAAGTATAAGGAAGCTAGCGCATTGATTTACTAGAATATGATGCTGAAGCATATAGAAATGCATATGAAAAGCTTGATACTGCTCATACAAAAGTATGTAGGTCATATGAAACTCTAAAAGCTGAAAAAATTGCTTATAGTGAACTAGAAAAGAAAAATGCTTCTAGTATTGCTAATAGTGAGATGTTGGTCATGGAAAATTGTAAGCTTAAAGAGGAAGTTAAAGATCTTAAACACTCTCTTGAGAAATTCGCCAGTGGAACTGAAAACCTAAACATATTGTTAGGTTAGCAAAGGCACTCTTTGCAGAAAGAAGGAATAGGAGCTACACATGTGGTTTTTGAAAAACCCAACACTTCTGTGAATTTTGTCAAGACAGGGTCTGATATACCTGTTACTACTCATGTGCATGCTAACAAACCATATCAGACTATTAAGAATGCTAAGATAGGATCCAGGATGCAATATAGACACATATCTCCTAACAGGGCACACAAACCAAATGATTCCAATGTGGTTTTTAACAAACCAAACCAGTATGTGCCATTCGTTCGAACTAGGTCTGGAAAACCATATACACCTAGGGCAAACATGTATCCATCTAAGAGAAACTATCATATGCATTCACATGGATTCAATACATCTCATATTACATGTTATTTCTGTGGTAAAGTTGGTCATGGTATTAGAACCTGTTGGTTTAAGAAGAGAAATAGTAATGTGAGGTATGCGTGGGTTTCGAAAGGAACCAAGCCTAACCCTGAAGGACCCAAGTCAGTTTGGGTACCCAAAACTTGATCATGTTGATAGGATACTAGGGATGAATGGATCTTGGACAATGGGTGTTCAAGGCATATGATAGGAGATCTATCCATGTTCTCATCCCTAACTGAAAAGGACCGAGGCAATGTAACTTTTAGTGATAAGTCAAAAGGAAAGATCCTTGGTCTTGGTAATGTTGGTTCTAACCCTGTTATTGAGCATGTTTTATTGGTTGATAATCTAAAGTATAATCTGTTAAGTATTAGCTAACTATGTGACAAAGGTTACAAGGTTGTTTTTGAGACTTCTAGATGTTTGGTTTTAGACAAAAAATAAGTGGTTTTTGTTGGTAACATAAAAGGCAACATATATTCTATAAACCTATGCAATGTTTCTGACCCTGAGTTCAAGTGTCTAAGTGTAAGAACAGAGACACTAATCCTTTGACACAGAAGGCTTGGCCATGCAAATTTGGAGCTCATCTCAAATCTGTCTAAAAAGGAGTTGGTAAGAGGTCTGTCTAAGCTCAAGTATGAGAAAGAAACCACTTGCAGATCAGCTTGGAAAGCAGGTTAAAGTTCCTTTAAACATAAGCATACTATTTCTACAACTAGGCTCTTTGAACTACTGCACATTGACTTGTTTGGACCTATGAGGACAATAAGTCTAGGTGGTAAGAGTTATGCATTTGTGGTTGTGGATGATTATTCAAGGTATACATGGGTGTTATTTCTTGCACAAAAAAGATCATGCATGCTATGAATTTGGTACTCTTGTTAGAAGTCTACAAAATGAAAAAGGCTACAAGATTTAAAAAATTAGAAGTGATCATGGAGGAGAATTTGATAATCTTGTATTTAAACACTTTTGTGAACAAAGTGGCATTGAACATACTTATTCGACTCTTAGAACACCTCAACAAAATGGGATTGTTGAAAGGAAGAATCGAACTTTGCAAGAAATGGCTAGAACTATGCTTAATGAGCATAAGTTACCTGCCTATTTCTGGGCAGAGGGTGTAAACACAGCTTGTTATATTCTAAATAGAGTATCATTGCGTCCATTGATTGAAAAGACCCCCTATGAGATTTGGTTTGATAATAAACCAAGCATTGATTATTTTGGAATATTTGGGTCTAGGTACTAAATTCTTAATACTAAGGACAATCTTGATAAATTTGAGACTAAATCTGATGATGGTATATTTCTTGGATACTCTCTAACTAGTAAAGCATATCGTGTCTATAACAAGAGAATTTTGGTTGTTGAAGAAACCATGCATGCTGTTTTTGATGAGATTGACCCATAGATACTGTACCTGAAGGTCAACCACAAATCATAAGCATTAATGAGACTGTTGAAAAAGAGGAAGAACCTCCTGAACTGGAGCCTCTTCCACTGTCCACGCAAGAACCAACCATGCGACCACATTCACAACCAAACATGGAACCAATGGTCGAACCATGTGGTTTTGGGGAAAAATCAAACGATGCAGAACAAGGATCTACATCTCATGAAAATGTGAGAGCACCCGATGGACACTCAACAGATGTTATACTTGGAGATTTATTCAGAGGAGTGACTACCAGATCCTCATTGCACAATGTCAACTCACATCTCGCATTCCTCTCACAAGTGGAACCTAAAAGTGCAAAAGAGGCCATTCTTGATGAAAATTGGGTAATGGCATTGCAAGAGGAGTTAAGTTAGTTTAAGAGAAGCGATGTATGGGAACTTGTGCCTAGACCTGCTGAACATCTAGTCATTGGAACCAAATGGGTTTTCAGAAACAAACTTGATGAGACTGGAGTTGTGGTAAGAAACAAAGCAAGGTTAGTTACTCAAGGTTACAATCAAGAAGAAGGTATTGATTATGATGAGACTTTTGCTCCAGTTGCTAGATTAGAGTCCATTCGCATGCTACTTGCATTTGCATCATACAAATCTTTTAAGTTATATCAAATGGATATTAAGAGTGCATTCTTAAATAGACATATTTTAGAAGAAGTTTATGTAGAGCAACCACCTGGAAGTCATGACCATCCTGAGTATGTTTATAAGCTTAAAAAGGCATTATATGGACTTAAACAAGCTTCTAGAGCATGGTATGATAGATTAAGCTCTTATCTTGTGTCTAAAGGCTTCTCTAGAGGCAAAGTTGATTCAACATTGTTTGTTAGAACTAACAAAAGTGATGTTATCATTGTGCAAATCTATGTTGATGATATCTTGTTTGGAGCTACTAATGATATGCTTTGCAAGGAATTTGAGAAGCTTATGCATAGTGAATTCGAAATGAGTATAATGGGTGAGCTAATTTTTTTTCTGAGATTCCAAGTTAAGCAGCTTGATAGTGGTATTTTCATTAATCAAGCTAAGTACACTCGGGAGTTGTTGAAGCGCTTTGGTCTGAGTGAAACCAAGCCTAGTGCCACTCCCATGAGCACATCCACTAAACTTGACAAGGATGAACATGGTAAGGATGTTGATATAAAGTTGTATCGAGGCATGATAGTTAGTCTTCTTTATCTCACTGCTACAAGACCTGATATTATGTTCAGTGTCTGCTTATGTGCAAGATTTCAATCATGTCCTAAAGAGTCACACCTTAAGGCAATCAAGCTCATATTCAAGTA
Organism: Turnera subulata; assembly: GCA_028386065.3. Lineage (NCBI taxonomy): Eukaryota > Viridiplantae > Streptophyta > Magnoliopsida > Malpighiales > Passifloraceae > Turnera > Turnera subulata. The sequence continues at coordinate 27,043 of JAKUCV010007384.1, forward strand.
TCTTAAGGGAACATCCTCACTTGGTTTATGGTATCCTAAAGTCAGCACTTTTGAGCTAACAAGTTATTTAGATGCAGATTTTGCAGGGTGCACATTAGAACGAAAGAGCACAAGTGGGACATGCCAATTGTTTGGACAGTCTCTTGTGTCTTGGTCAAGCAAGAAGCAAAATTCTATTGCAACCTCAACCATTGAGGCTGAATATATTGCAGCAGGAGCTTGTTGTGCACAAGTCCTATGGATGAAGCTAACCTTAAGTGATTATGGACTAACATTTAATTGTGTGCCAATCTATTATGACAGCTCTATTGCCATTAATCTAACCAAGAATCCAGTACAACACTCTCGGACCAAGCACATTGAAGTGAGGCATCATTTTATCCGAGATCATATGTTGAAGAAGGATGTGGCAATTGAATTCGTGAAGACTGAAAATCAGCTTGCTAATATCTTTACAAAGCCACTCAAAGAGAATCAGGTCACAAATATCGGACTTGAACTTGGAATGTGTAACTTACCTTGACTCTTATGCTTACTTGGTTTTATAATTGGTTTTATGCTTGGTTTCATACTTGGTTTTTGGCGTACACCATGCATCCTCTAATTATGTGCATACATGATCATATTAGTTTTATATCATTCATTACACCTCATACACACACATTCACAATGCATTCTGGCATATGAGGAAATATCTTGGGGCATTATGATCATCAATTAAGGCAAAATGGAAAACAGAAGGCAATTTTGGTTTCTGGAGAAACTAAATAACCTGCAGTCATTACCCAATGGGCAATGTATCTCTTCAGGCAGGAATTCCAAATCACAAGGACTCTGATAGATTCAAATGAAAATTATTTGAATTTTGGGCGCCTGGGAAGCTGTTAGAATGTGGATAGAAGGCAACTTGGTTTTAGGAAAAAACCAAATGTCTAGCTGTTATTACCCAACTGATAAAGACATCTTGACAAGTTGAGGGAGTAAATCTGAGCCTTTTAGGAAAGTAAAAAAGGAGATTTTATGTGGGGTTAATGATGCACAGGAAATATACATAGTTTTAGGCATGATTTTAGATGTATTTTACTCTCAATTTATCATGATTATATGCTCTACTTTGCATTGCTTCATCATATTCCCTTAAATTCCATCTCTTACTGTATGATTAGTGATTCCAGGTGCATTTTGAAGGATTTTTGGTGATTTTATTTGAGAATTTAAAGAAATAGCCTCTGGCACAACATGAGCCTGTTTCGAGACTGTTGTTCATTGCAGAATCAGAGAAAGGCCACGAATCCCCCTCCACCCACGAGTTATCTACTGGATTTCACCTCCTTCGCCTTGATCCACGAAGCCATCATGCCACTCCATTAATCTCAAAAAGAACTAAATTCAATTGCACAAAAAAATGGGAAGAAATCGCATACAGCCTCAGGCACAGGCCCACCACAGGCTCAGCCTGTGGAATCTGCAGAAGACCAGAACGCGAAGATAAGAATATTAAACTCAGCCACTTGCAGAGCTTCACCAATTGCAGAACTTTCAACTCTACAATCATGACCTGAGCGACTCAGAAGACTTTAAGCATGGGAAAGAGGGGATAATCATCACACCCAAAGAATTTAATAATTAAAGAACCATTATCCTCCCCCTAAGTCTTCTAAAATCTGCAGATTTGTAGATTTCACCCATTCGGCACACCTCCCATGGTGCCTTATCTCGAGAAGCAAGATGAGCAACTGATGCTCAACTTGCCCAGTTGCCATACCTTCCAGCACGTTGGAGAAGAGAGAAGATAAGGATCTGGGCATATAAAAGAGAAGAAGGAAGGAAGAAGAACCATCGAAAAACCCATCGATCAAATACCCTTAACTTGCAGAAGTTCTTGAAACAAAAAGGTTTAAGGGGAAACATGATTCTGCAGCCTTTTCTGGGCAGAAATCGTGTTGTCCCTAACCTCCAGATTTGTTTCAGTTCTTATGCCAACCTTTATCCCCATTACTTTTGTAATTTTGATTATGAATTAAATAACCCCTCTTAGGTTGAAGGGGTGAAGCATGTTTCTGTTCTTAGTGCAATAAATTGCTCTTCTTATATTTTTAACTCGATTTTCTTATTTGGTTGTTGCAAACTTGCTCCATCTTTGAGTCTTGATCAAACCCATACATGATTTTAGGTAGCTAGGTGAAGGACCGAAAGGAGAAACCATAGTTGCTGGAACAGCAACAACCAACCCTTAGCTCTTAGTTTTGAAAGAAATTAAGAACTAATTGAGGAATTAGCCTCAACACCAATTCTTAATCCCCTTAGTTTGACCGATGCGAAAGCATTAGGATGAGTGAGAACTTTAGGAGGAACTTGTGAGTGAAAACAAATGGGTTCAGTATAGGTTGAGAGCGCATACAAGAACCAATCTGTATAATTGACCTTGTGTTCTCGACAGGCTCAGCCACAGGCTCAGTCACGGACTCAGCACTGTCTCAGCCTATTGCAGCATACTCTGATTCTTGATTGATTATTGAGTAGTCTATCTTAAATCTAGTAGCAGCTTGGTGAAGGACCGAAAGGAGAAGCCAAGTGAGCTTGACCAACAACAATCAGGCTTCACTCCCTAGCCGTTCGAAAGAAGATAGGGAGAGACTGTGGGTAATTAGCACCAACACCAACTTCACCTCTAAGTGGACGTCTACTCTTGTGACAGGGGGCAAATGGAAGCTTATAGAACTATCAATAAGATCGAAAGTCGTTGGTAGTACCTTAGGTTGAGAGCCCCTTCAAGACATCTTATCAAACACAGGGCGTCACACAGGCCCTGCCTGTGATGATGCTGTTGAGCAATTTAGAGCATAAATGCGAGACATGTGAATCCCTGGATGCCTAAGATTTCAGCAAACCTTGATTCTCACCTACTTCAACACTACTATTACTTTTATTCTCTTACTTAATTCGATTTCCGATTGACACTCACCCCATAATCCATTTTTGTTTAATTGCCTCAAGCCTAATTTGTCTTAGGTAAGGAGTAACAGACTCATCCCAGTCCCTGTGGATACGACCTTGATAGAGTACTACAGCTACCCTGTGCTCTTGCAAGATTAATCTGTGACAGTAGAGAACTACCCTACCAAGTTTTTGGCGCCGTTGCCGGGGATTGGCGCTTGATTCTTTTGCTTATTATTTGATTTATTAGGCTTTTTATTACTTACCCCTTTTTTCTTTTTCCAAGTTCGAAGTTTTCAGGTGGTGCATGCCCCAAACCAGGAGCAAGCAACCAGCTCTAATCTTCCACCAGGAGATCGAAAAGACAACCCGCCAGATTCGCAAACAAAAGCAACAAAACGTGGCAGATAGACCCAACGAAGGAGTGCACCAGGGCATTAAACAGGCTCAGCCTGTTCGACCCTACATCCCTATGTCCCAGCTCCTACAACCACCAACCACCATCATCCGCAACAGTATAGCCATTCCAGATGTAGATGCTCCACATGAGATCAGAACCAACTTGCTGAGCATGCTGGAGAGGTGCACCTTTGGAGGCACCCCCTCTGAAGATCCAAACTCGCACTTGCAAAACTTCCTGCGAGTGTGCAGTACAGTCAACATAGCATGGATGACCAAGGAACAGCTGTACATGAGAGTGCTCCCATTCTCACTCAGAGATGCAGCATTCAAATGGCTCAACAACCATGAAGCAGGCCATTTCACTAACTGGGACAGTCTAGTCAGAGCTTTCTTGAAGGAGTACCATCCCTCAAGCAAGGCTGTAAGTTTGAGGCAGCAGCTTATAGGTTTTTCCCAGCGCTATGATGAGTCAATTCAAGATGCCTGGGAATGCTTCAAGGGACTGCTGAGAAGATGCCCAAACCATCGGATTGATGAGGCCGTACAGCTAGAACAATTTTATTGCGGCCTGTGCGATGAAGACCAGAACACCTTGGAAAAAAATGGCCAATGGTGCATTCTTGGACAAGGACTATAATGATGGAATCGCCATTCTGGAGGCATTGTCCAAGAGAAAGACCCAAGTCAGGGGAGTCAAGTCCTCTGGAATAATTGGTGTAGACAGAGTAACCAAGCTAGAGGCAGAGATAGAAGCCCCTAGAAAGCAACTAGGGGCTGTTCAAGTCAAGACAGCCTCAGCCACGGCCCCAGACTGTGAAGGCTGTAGAGGACCTCACGGTACATCCATCTACCTACTCTTTACCGAATGCAATTCTGAGCAAGCTCACTACATCCAGCAAAAGCAGGGCCCATATAGAAACACTTATAATCCATCCTGGAGAAACCATCCAAACTTCTCTTGGAAAGGACCAGCCGAGGAGAGGATTCCACAACAGGCCCAGTACTAGAGACAGAACCAGGGAGGACAACCACAGTACCAAAGGCAAGGTCAAGGAGGACAACAAGGCAACAACACCGACATGTTGACCATGCTACAGTCCATCCTGGAGAAACAGAACAAAATAAGCGAGGAGATCAGCCAACTCAAATCCCACAACAGAATCCTCGAAAATCAAGCTGCCCAACAAGCCTCCATGTCCACTAACCAACAAGGAGATATCCCAGGAAAAATAATAGAGAACCCAAGAAATGAGCATGTCAAGGCTGTGACACTTCGTAGTGGGAAGGAGTTGAGAGACACAGTACCAAAACCACCTCAGACTGAAGAGCAACAAGCATCGACATCCAGTTCTTGACAGACAGTGCAGGCACAGACTGAGTCCGTGTCTGAGCCTGTTCTTGAGGCTGTAAGCATAAGCAGGGCTGAGAAGTAGCCTCAGACCGTTCTGCCTTATCAACCTCCGCTCCCATACCCAGAGATGTACCACAAATCCAAACTGGAGAAGCAATTCTGTAAGTTTAAGGAAATGCTAAGTAAGTTATATGTCAATGTGCCCTTTAGTGATGTGGTTACACAAATGCCTTCATATGCTAAATTCCATAAGGATATTCTGACGAAGAAGAGAACTATTGATGACATTGAGACTGTAGCCATGACAGCCCAGGGAAGCGCTCTTATTCAACACCATCCACCTAGGAAATGTTCAGACCCACGGAGCTTCACAATACCTTGCAACATCGGGGACAAACTGATTGAAGGAGCCCTGTGCGATCTAGGGGCTAGTGTCAGCCTGTTACCACTCTCCTTTACTTAGAACATGAGCCTTGGAGACATCAAGCCCACGAGGATGACCATTCTACTTGCTGATCGCTCACTTGTATACTCGATAGGGGTGTTGGAGGATGTTTCAGTCAAGGTTGGCAATTTCTTCATCCCTGCAGACTTCGTAGTAATGAACATGACCGACGATGAGAAGACACCCATCATCTTGGGGCATCCTTTCTTAGCCACAGTAGGGGTCATAATCGACTGTGCCAATGGAACACTGACATTGCGACTTGGTGAAGAAATAGTGGAGTTCAATGTCTAGAAGGCGCAGAGGAATGAGTTTGGAGCAGGACAGTGTTGCATGGTCGATGCTGTGCCAGACCCTGTTGATGTGCTTTTCAAGGCATCCCAACTCATGGAAACATATGAGGATGAGCTGCTGGGTTGCCTAGTCAATGGACTCATTGAAGGAGATGAAACGACCCTAAAGGAGGTAGCAAAATTTCTGGCAGAAGAAACAGAGCCAGGAATTGACGCACAGGCCCATGCTACAGAACCACAGATTGATGCTATCTCTGAGCCTGTCCCTGATGCTGTTTCGGAACCTGTCATAGTATCCGCGGGACCAAAACTTGCCAAAGAGGCACCAAGGGTAGAAATGAAACCTCTACCACCCAACCTCAGGTATATCTACTTAAACCCTGAAGCCTCTTCATTTCCCATTATTGTTGGAGCTGACCTTTCACAGGAGGAAGAGGACAAGGTACGCACTGTAGTCAACAAACACAGAAAGGCAGTAGGCTACACCATCGATGATCTCACAGGTATCAGCCCTAACCTTTGCATGCATCATATTCTTTTAGAAAAAGGCAGCAAACCCATAATAGAACCACAAAGAAGATTATATGAAAACATGAAAGAAGTGGTTAAAAAGAAAATCTTGAAACTATTAGATGCTGAAATAATTTATCCAATTTCAGATAGTCCTTGGGTTAGTGCCGTGCATGTAGTACCTAAGAAAGGGGGGATGATAGTTGTGAAAAATGAAAAGGAAGAACTCATACCAACTAGGACTGTCACGGGCTGGAGAATGTGCATAGACTATAGGAAGCTTAACAAGGCTACGAGAAAAGACCATTTTCCTCTACCATTCATTGATCAAATGTTAGAAAGACTTGCCAAGCACATGCATTTTTGCTACTTGGATGGATACTCTGGATTCTTCCAGATCCCGATCCACCCAAGCCATAAGGAGAAAACAACATTTACATGCCCTTATGGCACATTTGCATATAGGCGCATGCCATTTGGTTTGTGCAACGCCCCTGCCACATTTTAGCGTTGCATGATAGCCATATTCCATGACCTGATAAAGCATATAATGGAGGTATTCATGGATGATTTTTCTGTCTATGGCACTTCTTTCGATATTTGTCTGGCTAATCTTGAAACAGTGCTAGCACGGTGTGAGGCTGTTAACCTTGTTATGGTGACTGAAGGAATTGTCCTTGGGCACAAAATTTTAGGGCGTGGAATTGAGGTAGACCAAGCTAAAATTGACATAATTGAAAAACTTCCACCTCCTATTTCTGTTAAGGCAATTTGAGCTTTTCCTGGTCATGCAGGTTTTTATAGGTGCTTTGACGAATCTCCTTAGTAAGGATGCCGAATTTGTATTTGATGAATCTTGTCTAGATGCTTTTCACAAGATCAAGACAGCATTGACCACAGCCCCAATCATTCAACCCCCAGATTGAAGTCAGCCTTTTGAGATCATGTGTGATGCTAGTGACCATGCTGTAGGGACAGTGCTTGGACAAAAGAAGGACAACAAACTCCATGCCATCTACTACGCCAGCCGTACTCTGGATGAAGCACAAGTCAACTATGCCACCACTGAAAAGGAACTCTTGGCAGTAGTCTTTGCCATTGGGAAATTTCGGGCCTACCTGCTAGGTTCCAAGGTCATCATACACACTGATCACTCCGCCTTGAAGTACTTGCTGAAACCAAGCCAAGACTCCTGAGGTGGATACTCCAACTTCAGGAGTTTGACTTGGAAATCCGGGACAAGAAAGGTACAGAGAACGTAGAAGCTGACCACCTATCCAGACTACCACCAGAGTACATGCCAAGAGAAGACATGCCCACTGATGACCACCTCCCAGACAACAGCCTCATTGAAACCATCCATAGTGTCACTCACAGGCTCATGCCGTGGTATGCAGAAATTGTCAATTTCTTAGCCTGTGGAGCACTCCCACCTGATCTGAGTTATTCTAAGAGGAAGAAGTGAAAGTATCCGGGCATGCAAACTGACAATCAAATGCAATAACAGACGCAGCGAAAAACCGGATACACATAGAGGATCCAAGTGAAGGGTAGCTAAACCGAATAACAATTTTTCGTACCTGAATCGGTTGAGGTCTTTCACCCAACTGTTGTGCCGAATCAGCTAGAGCCGGACAGCAATCTCGCCCCTCTATGGTATCCACACAAACCGTGTTAACTAGTTGGAATCGTCACATGATTACCAACCCGAGCACCCCCGAACTGATGTGCTAGCAGCAGGTTTCGGAAGCTAGAGTTTGTGGTACTTTCTTCTTTCTCAAAGAAGGTGTGTATGGTCTGAAACTCATAAGAACTCTCAAGACACTCTCAAGACTCAATACTCTGAAAAATTTCAGACTCAAAGTGATGAAAAACGAAAGCATAATCAGATTATCTTACTCTAATCCCACTCACAAAAGTAAGGGACAAAGTGGCCAACACCTTTGGCCAACATGATTAGCTTTTAGCTAATTATGTCTCCACTAACTCTTGGTGGGATTACACATCACATGACACTAATTATGGTTCAATAAATCAGATATTTAGTGAGCCAAACCAGCCCAAAACGACCTTGGTCCAACCACGGTCCAACCATGGTCCAACCACACCTAGTCGAACCATGGTCCAACCACGGTTCAACCACCTGCTCGAATCAACGATTCTTTGTGTGTGACCCTGTAGGCACTTGTAACGTTTGGCAATAATCCTAAAATCTCATTTTACAATTATAAGCAAAGAGCGGCGTCTAGCAACACATTATTGCTACCCAAACGACAAGATCAGTACTGATTCAATATGCCTCGTAAGCATGTCATCGTCCCTTCGTCCCATTATCAAGATTAAACACGAGACATGGAATATGTCAATCTCGCATATGTTTAATCTCGGTTTCTTGATCCTCGAGCTAACTGTGTAAAACGAATACTAATGATATCACCATATCATAATCCGAGCACGGCCATGCATTTATAGTTCAACTCTATCAAGAAACCAACCAATAATATACCCGTTATATGGATTGGACGAATCCCCTCTGGATCATACAAAACCCACTACACATTTATCATATACCCAATGATTACACTAAGTCTACTCATTTACGAAATAGCCAAGAGTAATATCAAAGTATACGACTCATATGTTGGGAACCTTGATGATCACAGGTCTAAGGACAATACATATAAGAACCGCTAATGACAATCATATAACGTTTCATGTAGCGTTCTTATGTGGGTCGGTCCAGTCCACAAGTTCTCTAACTTGTACCCGTATGTAGAATTCATATCACATATAATTCTCAACATACGCTAGTCTTAATTTATTATTACAACCCATCCATAATAATAATCGACTAGGGACATTTAAGAATATATAAATATTCTAGGGTTGTAAATATGTGCAAGCGTTTATCTCATAAACGATATTTATTAGAATAACCTTAATGTGTATACATGATTACAAATAAACATCCATTGATTGGCTTTTGGGCATATTACACTAACATTCTCCCACTTGCACTAAAGCCAATCATACATGTATCTAATACCAATGGACGCAGCATGACCATCATGCTTCTGCTGTGTGAGCGGCTTAGTCAACGGATCTGCTACATTGTTCTCTGATGGAACTCTGCACAGTCTGACATCGCCTCTATCTATGATCTCTCTAATAAGATGATAGCGTCGGAGAATATGTTTGGATCTCTGGTGGTATCTAGGTTCCTGAGCCTGTGCGATTGTCCCATTGTTATCACAATAGAGCTCAATCGGACTCTCAATGCTCGGAACTACCCCAAGTTTAGTTACGAACTTCTTGATCCAAACAGCCTCTTTCGCCGCATCTGAGGCAGCAATGTACTCAACCTCGGTTGTAGAATCGGCAACTGTCTCTTGCTTTGAACTCTTCTAGCATATAGCACCACCTCCAAGACAAATCACATAACCTGACTGCGATCTAAAATCATCCCTATCGGTTTGGAAGCTAGCATCTGTGTAGCCCTTTACAACAAGCTCATCCACGCTTCCGTAAACCAGGAATGCATCCTTAATCCTTCTCAAGTACTTAAGGATGTTCTTAACCGCTGTCCAGTGACTCTCACCGGGATCAGCTTGATATCTGCTTGTGACACTTAAAGCATAAGCGACATCCGGTCGAGTACATAGCATGGCATACATGATAGATCCTATTGCAGAAGCATAAGGAATCTTACTCATCCGCTCTCTCTCCATAGTCGTACTAGGACATTGATTCTTTGAGAGAGCTACGCCATGTGACAAGGGCAAGAATCCTTTCTTGGAATCTTGCATGCTAAACCTCTTTAGCACCTTGTCAATATATGTACTCTGACTTAGCCCGAGAAGCCTTTTGGATCTTTCTCTATATATCTTTATGCCTAACACATAGGCTGCTTCTCCTAAGTCAGTCATTGATAAATTCTTCCCTAACCAAGCCTTTACAGACTGTAGTGTCGGAATGTCATTCCCAATGAGTAGGATGTCATCAACATACAACAACAAGAAAACAATAATGCTCCCACTAACCTTCTTGTAAACACATGGTTCATCTTCGTTCTTAATGAAACCAAACTCTTTGATCACTTCATTAAAATGAAGATTCCAACTCCTAGAAGCTTGCTTCAATCCATAAATGGATCTCTGCAACTTGCATACCATATTGGCATTCTCTGGATCGACAAAACCTTCAGGTTGTGTCATGTACACATCCTCTAAAAGATTTCCATTAAGGAAAGCGGTTTTGACATCCATTTGCCATATCTCATAATCATAGTATGCCGCTATAGCTAATAGAATCCGGATGGATTTAACCATGGCAACTAGTGAGAAAGTTTCATCATATACCATGAACTTGCTTAAAACCTTTCGCCACCAATCGCCCTTTATAGGTAATCACATTACCATCCATGTCGGTCTTTTTCTTAAAGACCCACTTGCACCCTATGGGTTTTACCCCTTCAGGTGGATCAACCAAGGTCCATACCTTGTTTTTGATACATGGATTTCATTTCCAAATTCATGGCTTCTAGCCACTTTTTAGAGTCCGGACCCCGTGATGGCCTGCTGATAGGAAATGGGCTCATCCTCTTCTATGAGCATCACGTCCCCAGTGTGAGTGATAAGAAATCCATATCTCTCAGGCTCATACCGAGTCCTAACTGACCTACGCGGTCCATGTGTTACAGGCACAGGATTCTCATCCACAACATCTTGTGGTTCCTGTCCTTATTCTATCTCAACCTCAATATCTCGAACTTCTTCGAGTTCTATTTTCCTCCCACTGATTCTTCTAAAAATAAATTCTCTTTCTAGAAAAATAGCAGTCCGAGCAACAAAAACTTTGTGCTCGATGGGATTGTAGAAATAATACCCTTTAGTTTCCTTAGGGTATCCTACAAAGAGGCACTTGTCGGATTTAGGGCCGAGTTTATCTGATGCTTCACGTCTCACGTAAGCCTCACAACCCCAAATTCTCATAAAAGACAAATTGGGACGCCTCCCAGCCCATATCTCATATGGTGTCTTTTCGACGGATTTAGATGGAACACAGTTAAGTGTAAATGCAACACTCAATAATGCATGTCCCCAAAATGAAGAAGGAAGGTCAGCTTGACTCATCATCGAACGAACCATGTCTAACAAGGTCCTATTCCTCCTTTCGGATACACCATTCCATTGAGGCGTACCCGGTGGAGTGAGCTGTGATACTATACCACACTCCTTTAGATGATCAAGAAATTCTCGGCCTAAGTATTCACCTCCTCGATTTGATCGAAGCATTTTAATGCTCTTGCCGAGTTGATTCTGTACTTCATTCTTGAATTCTTTGAACTTTTCAAAGGATTCTGACTTGTGTCTCATTAGATACACATAGCCTTTCCTACTGAAATCGTCAGTAAATGTAATGAAGTATTGGAATCCACCTCTAGCTTGTGTCAACATCGGTCCACTTACATCACTATGTATAAGACCTAACAAGGCCGAAGCTCTTTCACCTTTACCGGTAAAAGGAGCCTTCGTCATCTTGCCTAACAAACATGACTCTCATGTCTCAAATGATTCAAAATCAAATGAGTCTAAAAGTCCATCTTTATGGAGTTTAGATATACGAGTCTCGTTTATATGGCCCAATCGACAATGCCAAAGATAGGTTTCATTAGAATCGTTCATTCTAACCTTCTTCGTATTAACGTTATAGATTGCGGTTTCTAGGTTAAGAACATACAAACCATTGCTTAAATACACACCACCATAATAAACATTATTGAAATAAATAGAACTTGTCCTTTATTACAAAAGAAAAACCTTTCTTGTCAAGACAAGACACAGAAATTAAATTCCTGCTTATGGTCGGTACATAATAACAATCGTCTAGTTCTAAAACCAAACCACTCAGTAAGGTAAGATAGTAAGTTCCTACGGCTAATGTAGCAACTCTTGCTCCATTTCCCACGCGCAGGTCTATCTCACCCTTTGCCAATCTCCTATTCTTTCTCAGTTCCTGCACATTTACACAAATGTGAGAACCACATCTGGTATCTAATACCCATGATGCAGAGATAGAGGTATTAGCTTCTATAACAAAAATACCTGAAGTGGAAGTCTTACTTCCCTTCTGTTTCTTCACCTCTTCAAGGTAAACAGGGCAGTTGCGTTTCCAATGGCCAGGTTTGTTGCAATGGAAACATTGTCCTTCCTTTGCAATACCACCTTTGGGTTTCAGCACATGGGAATAAGAAGATGCACATGCACCAAACTTTTTGGCACATTTCTTTTTCTTGTAAAACTTGGCTTTACCCTTTCCTTTGCCTTTTCCAACCATCAAAATGTTGTTGGATTTATTTGCCTTCATTTGTTGCTCAACTGTTCCTAACATGTTAAGCAACTCAGACAAAGATTTGTCAAGATGATTCATATTGAAATTCATGACAAATTGGCTGTAACTATCCGGCAACGATTGCAGGACTAGATCAACGGCCAACTCCTTTTGCAAAGGAAAACCTAGACCCTCAAGGCTCTCAATGTATCCAATCATTTTGAGCACATGAGGTCTCACCGGTGATGACTCAGCCATCTTGCATTGGAACAATGTCTTAGCGGTCTCATACCTCTCATGTCTTGCTTGCTTTTCAAAAAGCATTTTCAGATGTTCGATCATATCGAACGCACCCAAGGTCTCATGTTGCTTCTGAAGCTCAGAGTCCATGTTAACAAGCATAAGGCATGCAACATCCAATCCATCATCAACATGCTTCTTGTAAGCATCTCTTTCCGCCCTAGAAGCATTAGGAGCCGGTTCATTTGGAACTTGCCCTTCAAGGACATACAACTTCTTTTCTTGTTTGAGGACTATCCTCAAGTTGCGATACCATTTTAGGAAGTTATTCCCATTCAACTTTTCCTTCTCAAGGACAGATCGCAGTGACATTGTGCTAGTGTTTTGTGCCATGGAAATTCTACAACAATGATCAACTCATACAAATAAGAGTCATGCATACAAAATCATTTAACAAGGAATTCTATTAAATGATGCTCCTACTATATAAATCAAGACAATCATATAAGTAGGCCAAGATCCATATTTCACTACTAGATAAGTCAGCTTTGGCTGATCGCTTACTTCATAGTTATTTAGGTAGACAACTCTTGTCAATTACATCTCATGTAACTCTTAGA
>JAKUCV010007384.1:41668-73779 GCA_028386065.3 Turnera subulata
TCTAAGGACAATACATATAAGAACCGCTAATGACAATCATATAACGTTCCATGTAGCGTTCTTATGTGGGTCGGTCCAGTCCACAAGTTCTCTAACTTGTACCCGTATGTAGAATTCATATCACATATAATTCTCAACATACGCTAGTCTTAATTTATTATTACAACCCATCCATAATAATAATCGACTAGGGACATTTAAGAATATATAAATATTCTAGGGTTATAAATATGTGCAAGCGTTTATCTCATAAACGATATTTATTGGAATAACCTTAATGTGTATACATGATTACAAATAAACATCCATTGATTGGCTTTTGGGCATATTACACTAATAAGAAGTTCTTCGCTGACATAAATAACTACCTCTGGGACGAGCCCCTACTGTTTAGAAGGTGTGGAGATGGGATGATCAGAAGATGCATTCCTGAAGAAGAAGTGGCACAGGTCCTACACGGTTACCACAATGCACAGTACGGAGGACACCATGATGCAACCAGGAAAGCCTCAAAAGTCTTACAAGCAGGCCTATATTGGCCTACTTTGTTTAAGGATGCGCGCAATTGGGTGATAGCTTGCAAGGAATGCCAACGAACAGGGAACCTCTCAAGGAGGCAAGAAATGCCACAGCAGGGCATACTAGAGGTAGAGCTGTTTGACGTTTGGGGGATTGACTTCTTAGGACCATTCCCAAGTTCATATGGGAACAACTACATCTTAGTGGCTGTGGATTATGTTTCCAAATGGGTTGACGCTGTTGCCTCCCCAACAAATGATGCCAGGATAGTGATACGGTTCTTGAAGAAAAATATCTTCACTCGGTTTGGCACACCCATAGTAATAATCAGTGATGGTGGCACCCATTTTTGCAATAGGCAATTTGAAGCTCTCCTAAGGAAGTATGGAATCAGACACAAAGTGGCCACTCCCTACCATCCTCAGACAAGTGGCCAAGTCGAGGTGACAAAAAGGGAGATCAAGCAAATTTTGGAGAAGACAGTGGGACCATCACACAAGGATTGGGCATTGAAGCTTGATGATGCTCTTTGGGCATACCGCACAGCTTACAAAGCACCCATAGGCACCGCACCATATCGCCTCGTCTTTGGAAAAGCTTGCCACCTACCTGTGGAACTTGAGCACAAGGCGTATTGGGCCATTAAGGCTTTAAACTTTGATATACAGGCCGTAGGAGAGCAGAGGCTGTTGCAGCTTAATGAATTAGACGAGCTAAGGAAGAAGGCATATGAGAATGCCAAGCTATACAAGGAAAAGATAAAGAAGTGGCATGGCAGTAGGATCCAGTCCAAGCAATTCAAGAAAGGTGACCGAGTTCTTCTTTACAACTCTCGCCTGAAGCTATTCCTTGGAAAGCTTCGATCAAGATGGTCTAGACCTTTCACTGTGTCACACTGTTACCCACACGGAGCAGTAGAGATCTACAATGAGCAGACACCTCCGTTCATGGTAAATGGACACAGGCTGAAGCTGTATCACAGAAGAGCCAATGAATATCAGGAGACTCTGTTGCTCCATGATCCACCTCCCAACTAGCAAGAAGAGGAGGTGTCCAGCTAAAAGATGTAAAAGAAGCACCACTTGGGCAATCCCCAAGTGTGGTAATTTTCAAGACTTTCTTTATTTTTCTTTCTTTCGTTCTGTTTTTTGTGTTTTCTTTTGTTTTTATTAGGTGCTGCAAATTTGAGGAAAGGAATCATCAAGTCAGAAATTCGTCAGGAAAGTTCCTCTATACCTCTTTCAATAACTTTTGCAAAAAGAGTACTTTGACGCTACACAGGCTCACCACAGCCCCATCACAGGCTGAGCCTCTGCCGAACTTCCACACTAATCTAACAATTCACTTAGACGATTTCTTGCACTTAGGGGGATAATTAATGATAGGAAGCCTCGAACAAAATGCTAGGGTTAGAGTCTTGCTGAATATAGGAAACAAATTTTTTCTTGTAAACAATGTCTCTACCGAGGAACAGCCTGTGGCCCTTGTGAATACCCGACCCAAAATCACTTGGGCCTATTCACCTTTCCTTTACACCTTCTTCATAACCATCATCCAACATCTTTGGTGTCGCCACCCAAATTTTATTAAGGGTCAAAAACTTGGGAAAAATCTTTCATGTGACTCCATTTAGGCAACCGGATAACGAACCAAAGATGCTGGACCCGGGATTCGTCATGGATGGGAAGGTGTTAGGCACCCATCCATGTTGGGGCGAAACTTTGTGCAATTAGAGGATTTTGTATGCCTTGTGCAAGTGTGCAAGTGTGAGCACCAAAACACATAGTAACTAAATATTAAAAAGAAAGGGGAGAAGAAGAGGATTGGGCTTGAGTTTTCACCACTAGAAACCACCTACGTACCCCTGCGACCGGGTTCAAAGCCCACATAGTTCTTGACATGGCATCACAACAATCACATCATCATCAACATCAACATCTCAACAATAATTGGTCAGACAAAAAGGGATTAGGATTACCTCTTGTAGCCCTCCTCTAGCTCTTTGGTTTGGGTTGTGCCTTCCACACAATTTCCTCCCACGCTTTAACTCAATCTTGGAGTTCTTCTTGATTTTCCCCTTTGCTGCCTTCAATGAATGATGCTACCCACGAAATTCTACTAGAGTTTTGCCTATGGAACTATTTCTTAAGCTTGGAGAGATAGAGTTTCTCCAAGCTTCAAAGCTTTATGGAGAGTGTTTGTGTAATAGAATCTGTGTCCTTTGAAATGTGAGGGGAGGGTTCTATTTATAGTGTTCTTGGTAGCCTAGGGGCGTGCACCAACTTAATGATCAAGGTAATGGCCAAAAATCGGGGCCAAAACCGAGTAGAATCAGATTACGAGCGAAAATCGAGGAGAAAACTCGTTTCTGGGGCTGCATGACTGCCATGGCCGGCGGTCATCCTATGGATGACAGCCAGGCCGGGCGGTCATGGGTGGAAGACAGCCCAGGCCCGGCGGTCATCCCGAGATGATCGCCCGCGCCTACACGTCTCACCCGTTCTTTCCTTTTTCGGTCCCGATTCTCCCCTAATTCATCCCTGATTGATCCTACTGCGTAATTAACCCCTAGACTGCCCAGAATCCTCTGCTTTCCTGATTACTACTCCTCTCAATCATCTCCTAATTGACTAATTACACATTGATTCCTCATTTTAAGCCAAAATCATACCAAAAACATTCTTACTATTAAGGAATGATTTAACTCTGATTTTCCAAGAAAATCGGAGCTAAATTTGTCTGCAAGCAAGGTGTTAATGGGCTGTGCAACTCTGAAGAAAAGTCCATACCTTTTTAAATTGGACCCTTACATTTATCTTCAACCCAAGAATAAATATAATTGGGTTTAATAAATAAACAAGCCCAAATTTAATGAGATAAAATCTATTTTAGCAATTTAGTCCTTAACAAATCCTATGATTAAATCGTCTCATTAATCCTAGGCATATAAAAGTCTTAATTACTATAACGTATATAAATTCTATTAAAATTAAACCCCATCCATGCTTCAACCCAAGACTAACTCATCAATCTTATGATTCAAACATGTCTGGAGTCTAATCTCAATATAATTTTCATGGGTCAAATTTGGGTGTTCACAGATGCCCTTCGTTGGAGAGTCTTTAAAACTTTAAGACGAAGCAATGCAAGGAAGGAACATCCAAATTTGGATAAAGAATGTGAGTGTTGTGGACCAATGGTTGGAGCATCACATGCTCCACCTCGAGAATCATCTCATTCCGAGGTTTGTGATTGACTGATCTTATTTCTTGGGATTTCCTGGTCCCAAGAGCTACCGGGAATCATCTCATCCCGGGTTTTTTTTTTGGGATTTTCCTGGTCCCAAAAGTCATGAACAAAGGATCATCTCACCTATGCTAACTAAGGATATTATCACCCTCCCGTGGGGATTTTGCCAACTAAGGATATTATCACCCTCCCGTGGGGATTTTGCCAACTAAGAATATTATCACCCTCCTGTGGGGATTTTGCCAACTAAGGATATTATCACCCTCCCGTGGGGATTTTGCTAACTAGGATCTTCTCACCTGTGTTAACTAGGGATATTGTCGCCCTCTAGTGAGGATTTTGCCAACTAAGGATATTATCACCCTTCTGTGAGGATTTTGCTAACTAGGATCATCTCACCTATGTTAATTAGGGATATTGTCACCCTCCTGTGAGGATCTCATCTCATCTCGGGGGTTTTGGGATTTTCCTGGTCCCAAGAGCTAACGGGAATCAACCCGTGGTTCATCTACATCGTCTTGCTGCTCCTCTGCATCGGGACAACGTCCCTAGGATATCTATCCCTCAACATCTTCATCCACTATACTTTAGCGGTATCTGCCCCTAACAACTCTCATCAGTTCTACTTTCATCTTAGGGGTATCTCCCCCCAACGACTCTCATCTACCCTACTTCTATCTTAAGGGCACCTGCCCCTGGTCTCGGCTGGTCTAGTTCGAGCATGTTCGCGGACCCTTCAGGTCCTCCCTCATTCAAGGCAATCGTCCAAAGAATAGGCTCATCATGTCTTCAAAAGACTCATCATTCTAAAGTAAAATACATGCCTAACTCATCATAACACATATCATTGTAAATTCAACTAAAAGATCATAAAATGCCCCTTAAGTGATAAATACACATGTTTTCCTCTCCTCTCTTTCATATTCTCTCTTTCCTTTTTTTTCCTTCCTCTCTCAATTTTCTGGAATTTTTTTGGAAAAACAATTTTTCGGATGAACAGTGCCGGCTGGGCGGTCAAGGGGAGAGATGACCGCCACTTCCTAGCGGTCTTGTATGGATGATCGCCAGGCATGGCGGTCTTCTCGTCATGACCGCTCGCGCTAGCAGTCATAGCTCCCGGGGTTTTGTCTTTTTTCCTTTTTTGCTTTTGGGTTTGGGCTTTAGGGTTTTATGCAAATTCTATCGACCCCAAATTGTTATAAATAAAACTTTAGGTACCCAGAACTCTTCGCAACTTGTCAAAGCATATCTCAAACGCATCTAAGGCAAACATGAGTGAAGATTTCTGTGCCAAGGTGTTCCAATGGAAGTTGAGCATCCCCCAAACACGTCGCTTCGACCTCAAACCAACCGGACTTTGTGCCTTGTTCGAGCTGGCCCATGTGAAGACTGATGAAGGCTTGATTCGTTCTGCTGCTATGTTCTGGGATCGTGACCATCACGTGTTCTGCTTTGGTCCTTCCATGGCAGAACTCTGTCCCACGGTAGATGAATTCGGCGTGCTTTTGGAGGTTCAAATAGGGGAAGATATTGCCATGATCTCTCCCATCGCAGTAGCTGAGCTGGAGGTTGGTTCCTTTCTGTCCCTTGACGGTAACCAATTGAAATTCTTGCTGGGCAAGGGGGAATTCATGAACTTATCTCCCATAGTTGATCAATACTTTGTTAGTACTGCATCACGCGGATATCTAGAATGCAGCCCTTTCTGGAGAAGTAGACATGACCATGCCCTAGCTTTGGTGATGGTAAGCGAGTTCTTGTTAGTCACCCGTTTTGGCGCGTGCCCCCTTGGTGTTGGCGCGTGCCCCCTTGGTGTTGGCGCTTTGGTGGCTAAGCTCTTTAACGGCTGTAACGTGGTGCCTTCTGTTTTGGACGAGACTCTTATTTGCTTGGATACTCAGGCATCTTATCCTGGCAAGCCCTTGACTGGTTCTCCCCTCCTTCTCCAGGTACCATCCTCGATTTATCTAACTTCTGAAATCGCGTTTACTCTCCCTCGCTTCTATACAAAACTCGTGAACTCGTTTCTTTCTCTTAGCTGTGGTTATACGACCATCTCCAATTGATCGCCCCTCAAAAGTCTGGCTGGTATACCCCTATGGACTATCATGAGCGAAACCTCGTTGTAGTTGTTTTTTCTACCAAAGATTGGGTGCTTTTTATGAAGGATATGGCTGACAGCGAAATCTTGTGGTGTTGCCCTTGGTTCCACATGCAAGAAGTCATCTTCCGCTTGCCTGGTCAGAAGGTGGTGGTCCTCCCAGGGGTTTATCGTTCTACCCAATATTATCCGGCTAGGATAGCTAGACAGTTTGGTCGTGCTTAATTCACTCCTCCGCCTTCATGCTCGCCCCTCGACATGGTAATGGACAACCGTACCATAAAGCTTATGCACGGATATTGGAGTCAGCCCATAAGAGTTAAAGTTCTTATTCCGAAGTCCCCCGATTCATCCGAGGGATATCAACAATGGTTGAAGAAATACATGGGTTATTCTGAACGGATCCTTTTAGGTTACAGGAATCGATTTTTAGGATCAAATGATAGCTTAGAACTCGATTCTCCTAGCGACGATGGAGAGGAAGCTTAAGCATACTGGATGTTTTGCTAGGATAAATTTTATGACATGTGTAATGCTTGCAAAATAAATGAGTGAATGCACTCCCTTTTTCTTTCTTGTCAACCTTTACACTCTTATTAATAAAGGTGGGCTGGACCCTGAATTTTATCCCATTCTTCCCTTTTTCGAGCACAAAGAATTGGATCTATATTATACATAATATTTCTTCAACTGGTCCAGGTTGACTGGCTCTGGAAACTCATTACCGTCCAAGTCTCTAATCTTCGTAGCACCTCTTGACATGATTTCTTTGATGATGTAGGGCCCGATCCATTTAGCCTTGAATTTACCCCTAGGGTCATGCACGGGTTGTCATATTTCTTTCAACACCAAGTCCCCTTTCTTCAATCCTCTTTCTCGAACTCGCTTGTTGAAGGCTCGAGCTATCCTCCTTTGGTACCCTTGCACATGGTATAAGGCTGACAATCATTTTTCATCGAGCAATGCTAACTGATCAAGCCTTTCCTGTACCCATTCTGTCTCAGGAAGCTCACTCTCCCGAGCCACCCTCAAAGAATGCACTTCAAGTTCTATTGGTAATACAGCTTCCATGCCATACATTAGAGAATATAGGGTTGCACCCGTAGAGGATCTGATGGAAGTTCGGTAACCCCAGAGCGCCAGTGAAAATTTTTCTGACCATTTCTTGTGTGTGGATATCATCTTTCCCAGGATAACCTTTATATTCTTGTTGGCAGCTTCCACTGCACCGTTAGCCTGGGGTCGATAAGGTGATGACCTGTGATGCTTGATACCGTAATCCTGACACAACTTCTCCACAATAGCTTTGAAATGTGGGCCATTATTCGATATCAGCTCGTTTGGGACACCATAACGGCAAATGATGTTGTTTAGGATGAATTTGGCCACCTTTTTATATGTCAACTTAGCATAAGACTCTGCCTCCACCCACTTAGTAAAATAATCAATGGCAACTAATATGTACTCGTGTCCATTCATCGCCTTTGGGGTTATCGTCCCAATGACATCAATGCCCCATGCAGAGAATGGCCAAGGTGATGACATTGGTGTCAAAGGTGATGGTGGTTTAGAATATAGCTTCCCATGGATCTAGCATGTATGACAGCATTTCACAAATTTGGCACAATCGGCTTCCATGGTCGACCAAAAGTATCCCAATCGCAATATTTTTCGAGCTAACATGTCTCCTCCCATATGAGGGCCCTCACCTTCCCCGTGAACTTTTCTCATAATCTTCTCGGCTTCTCCCGCACCCACACATAATAGATGGACCCCCGTTGCGTGCCGCTTATAAAGGCTCCCTGCACACACAACATAACCTCTAGCCAGTCTTCTTAGAGTCTTCTTCTTAATTTCTGTAGTGCCCTCAAGGAACGTCCCATCCCTGAGGTATCCCAGGATGTCTTTATACCAATGATCCATATCATCATCATTCATAATTTTGTTGTGCGATGGTTGATCAAGCTCTACAGCGGTGATAGCTATGACAGGAGCTTCGTTGGAAGGTAAATCTTTCAATTAATCTTGGAACCAAGGTTCACTCACCCCCTTTTCCTGGTTAAAGGAAGGCCGATTCCTTTTCTGGACCATCAACGGTAAGATGATAGCATTGCTCAGCATTCCCATCATCGAGAAAAGTGTGGCCAAGGCTTTAGCAAACTGATTCTCCCTCCTAGGCACATACTGAAAGTCAATTTCTTCGAATCGGGAAGCTAACATCTTTAAATGCTCGTGGTAAGGTATTAGTCTTTCCTCTTTGATCCTCCATTCTCCCTTGACTTGAAATATCACCAGAGCCGAATCCCCGAGTACCCAAATCCATTTTATCCCCATGTTCAATGCTAAACCCAGACCAATGGCACATGCTTCATATTCAGCCACATTGTTAGTAGCTTCAAATTCCAACTTGCAGGAGATTGGATATGTTACTCCGTCAAGGAGACATGAGGATTACACCCGTCCCAAAACCTCGAGCGTTAGCTGCTCCATCAAAATGCATCTCCCATATTGGTACCTCTAAGTTCATCACCTCCTCATCAGGGAATTGTGGCTCAATTCTCTCATCTCCATCCACTGATTGTGAAGCTAGAAAATCTGCTATGGCTCCTCCTTTAATAGCTTTTTGAGACACGAACTGGATATCAAATTGTGATAGGATTGCCACCCATCTGCTTGTACGACTGCTCGGCACGGGCCTCTCCATTAGATACTTGATGGGATCCATTTGGGAAATAAGCAAGACTTCAAAAGAGATAAAATAATGCCGGAGCTTTTGGCAAGCCTAGGTCAAGGCCACACAAGTCATTTCTACCAAGTTGTAGTTTAACTCGTACCCATTGATCTTCTTACTCAAGTAATATATGGCGGTCTCAATGCAAGAATCTGGCAGGTATTCAGCTAACATGGCACCCATGGCTTCTTTTGTGATAGTCAAATATAATAGCAACGGCTTCCCTTGCCTAGGAGGCTGGAGCATTGGAGGATTGGACAAATATCCCTTAATTTGTTCGAAAGCATCCTGGCACTTGTCATCCCATCTTACAGGAACTCCTTTCTTGTGCAACTGATGGATGGGTGCACAAATGCTAGAAAGCTGAGCAATGAAACTACTGACATACTGAATTCTTCCCAGGAAACTTCGGACCTCCTTCTCATTCTTTGGAGCCGGCATTTCTTGAATGGCCTTGATTTTGGTGGGCCTCGTTCACTCACCATAAAACCTAGTAACCTTCCTGTCTGGACGCCGAAGACACATTTCTGAGGATTAATCCTTATGCCAAACCCCTGACATCTCTCAAAGAATTTTTTCAAGTTAACCACATGGGATTCTCGCGTTTCTGATTTCACAATCATATCATCGACATA
This sequence comes from Turnera subulata, assembly GCA_028386065.3. Lineage (NCBI taxonomy): Eukaryota > Viridiplantae > Streptophyta > Magnoliopsida > Malpighiales > Passifloraceae > Turnera > Turnera subulata. The sequence goes on from JAKUCV010007384.1 coordinate 50,904, forward strand.
AACCTCTACTTCCTTATGCATCTTGTCGTGCAAGAGAGTAGTAGCCATCCTTTGATATATGGCTCCGGCATTGATTAGACCAAAGGGCATAACCTTGTAGCAGAATGTCCCCCATTCGGTTCGGAATGATGTCTTGTGTTTGTCTTCTGGCACCATCTTCACCTAATTATACCCTGAAAATTTATCCATGAAGGATAACAATGCATGTCCTGCCGTGGCATCCACCAAAAAATCAATATGGGCAGGGGAAATTCGTCTTTTGGACAGGCCTTGTTCAAATCTCGGTAGACCACACACATTCGTAACTTCCCATCTTTCTTCGGAACCGGGACGATATTAGCTAACCACTCAGGGTATTCAATCACTTCCAAGAATCCGACTTTAATCTGTTTTTCTAATTCTTCTTTCACCTTCAAGGCCCATTGGGGCTGAAGACGACGAGCTTTTTGCTTCACGGGTTGAGCATTGGGAAATTGAGGGATCCGATGCTGAGCAATGGTCGGGTCGATTCCTGGCATGTCTTTATAAGACCAGGCAAACACATCCATATACTCTTTGATTAAAACTGCCAAGTCTTCTTGGATGGAATTTTCAGGAGCCGCACTAATCCTTGTGATCTTAGGGTTATCTTCAGTTCCCAGGTTGATTTCGATTGAATCTGGGAGTTCATTCATCTCATTACATTCACATACATTATTCATGCAATAAACGTTATCACAGAAAGCATCCAAGTAAGCAAAAGAGTGACTCATTTCATTATTACGGGATATGAATTCATCATTTTCCATGGTTTCGGAGTAAGAAAGGCTAATGTTAATGGAGTTTTTGTCTAGTCCGTTGGCTACATCTTCGGGCATTCCTGCCATTCCTAATTCCTACCCACGGGCTCGATATCATGAACGACCCCTTGTCAAAAATCTCTTCTTCTGGCTCTTGGATCAATATCAATCATGAAACAATCTTCACTTTCAACCCATCTCGCGGAACTGATCTTCCCATTTTTATCTTGATGGAGTAAACTGATTTCTTCTCGATCTAACAAACTTTGCATCTCGTGGCAAATCTGGAAATATTCATTGATGGCATGCCCAATCACGTAACAGAATTCACAACACTCATTAAGTTTTGGCATCGGAGGCTGCAACAGGTCACCTTTTATGCACTTCTTGAGCAATTCTTCCAAAAATATCAGGAGGGGGACGGATTTTCCATTGGATTTCTCAAGGTTCGGCATCTTGATTTTCTTTGGTAACCGGGCTTCAGGGAACAAGGACAGGCGATCCGAATTCCAATCACCTCCTCGCCTCTTTGTGGTCCTCAACAAATTTCCCAACCTTCGATGCTCCTCTTCCTCTCCCTTAGATCCTTCTATCTTCACACTACCATTCTGAACCTTTTCGCTGCTTCTCATGATGTCACGCCTTGAATCTTGTTCCCCAATACTCCCGGGGGACCTGGTTCTTCCTCGCTCGGGTGCCGTCAATGGTTTACTCACTGCCGGTAGGGGTCCCACAACCGTGGTCATCCTGAGGGAATCTTCTTTGCTCATGTTGCTCTAGATTGAAGGGGTAGCAAAGTATAAAGGTTTCGAGTACCCAAAGGGGGTTCGAAGGTTTCTTTTAGGGCGTGTAGGGATGAGAGGGGCACTCAATTCACATTTACTTGAATAACAATCACCCAAAATGCACATAACATTTATTGTTTCATTATACGTGAGATGTTCAGGGTATGTAGCTGGTTAGGGGCTAAAAAGACTGTCGCTAAGGAATAGTTTGACGTACTCACATGTGATAAAAGATGTCGCGTGAGGTCCAAGGCCCATTAATCCCTATCATTGCATGAGCAGCGAGAATCCGGTTCACACAAGCCACTATCGCTTAAAGAAAGCATTGTAGCGGACTTGGATCCCCTGGCCCTCTTACGTAAGGGCTTCACATCATTTATCATGAATGCAGGACACTTATGATGACACATAAAAAGGCATACAGAAATTCAATAATTGCACAAAGTTTCTTGAACCCTCAAAAGTCCCCAGCGGAGTCGCCAGTTGTGAATACCCGACCGAAAATCACTTGGGCCTATTCACCTTTCCTTTACACCTTCTTCATAACCATCATCCAATATCTTTGGAGTCGCCACCCAAATTTTATTAAGGGACAAAAACTTGGGAAAAACCCTTCATGTGACTCCATTTAGGCAACCGGATAACGAACCAAAGATGCTGGACCCGATGATTCGTCATGAATGGGAGGGTATTAGGCACCCATCCATGTTGGGGCGAAACTTTGTGCAAATAGAGGATTTTGTATGCCTTGTGCAAGTGTGAGCACCAAAACACATAGTAACTGAATATTAAAAAGAAAGGGGAGAAGAAGATGATTGGGCTTGAGTTTCCACCACTAGAAACCACCTACGTACCCTGGCGACCGGGTTCAAAGCCCACGTACTTCTTGGCATGGCATCACAACAATCACATCATCATCAACATCAATATTTCAACAATAATTGGTCAAACAAAAAGGGATTAGGATTACCTCTTGTAGCCCTCCTCTAGCTCCTTGGTTTGGGTTGTGCCTTCCACACAATTTCCTCCCACTCCTTAACTCAATCTTGGAGTTCTTCTTGATTTTCCCCTTTGTTGCTTTCAATGGATGATCCTACCCACGAAATTATACTAGAGTTTTGCCAATGGAACTATTTCTTAAGTGTAACGCCCCGAATTTTCAAAATTTGATTTTTCGGAATTTTCGAAATTTTATTCCAATTTTACCCTTGGGATATTTTCGAGGTTTTAGTTGAAGAAATAAATTATTATGTCTGGGAAATGTCGATTTTAAGTTGGTGTTGTCCATGGTTCGGGTCCCGTGAGAAACGGATTCGAAATCGGGGTGAAAGGCGGAGTTTAATATGGGGTTTATCGAAACTACGTCGTTTTGGAGTTTTGAAAGAAAAAAAAAAAAGAAAGCTGCTGGTCAACGGGGCCGGTTGACCGCACCAAGCTAAACGAAACTACGTCGTTTTGGGGCTTGGTGGGTCAAAACCCTAGCCGGCCACACTCCCCTCTTCTTTTCTTTTCTTTTTCTTTTCTTCTTCTTTCTTATTTCTTTTTCTCTTCTTCTCCAAACTTCCGCCGCCTACTCCCGCTTCTCTTCCTCCTCCTTCGTTTTCTCTCTCCCTCCTTCCTCTCTTCTTTCTCTTTCTCGTCTTCTCTCTCTTTTCCCTCACTCTCCTCTTCTTCTCCGGTCCTTCTCTCCTTCGTTTTCTTGGCACTCACAAACACACAAGACTCCACTGCCGTCCCTCTCGTCCCGGCCGGAGCACGACGCCGCCGCCGCTGCTGTCGGTGCGGGAGCTTACTCGCGTCGCCGCCGTCGCGAACATGGGTGAGTCCTCCTGCTTCCCTTCCCTTTCCGTTTTCTCGTTTTCTTTATGGGTTCTTCGTGTGATGGGTTTTTGTGGGCTGTTTGTTGTTGGTTTTGTGGTGGCCGGGCAGTGACCGATCGTGGCCGTTGGTGGTGGTTGTGGGGTTTTCTTTTGTGTTGGACCGAGGGTTGCTGGTGGTAGTGTTTTGGTCGGAGCTGCTTTCTGCAGGAGTTGTGGGCTCGGCAGCGAGTGGTGTTGGTGGCCTGTGCTCGGGATTGTTGAGGCTCGATTTCGGTAAGGCTTGTCTCTATCTCAATCGTTTTCCCTTCGTGATTCCGTTAGGTTAGAATCTGGTTGGGTATCTCTTTTGAATTTTTGGCTGTGATGTTAGTGGCAGAATTGCCGTGGGTTTTTGCGTGCTGAGCTGTGGTAGTGTTCGTGTAGTCGTTCTGGTGGTTTTGGGTGTTTTTCGGCGAGTTGACCGGAATCCGGCGAGGCTCGAGAATTTTTCGGCGAAGGCTCGGGAATTTTCCGGCGAAGGCTCGGGGAATTTTTCCGGCGAAGACTCGGGTGTTATTTCCGGCACTTAACGGTATACTTTGATGTGTAAATTTGTATTCGTTCATGGCATGTACTATATTCGGAATTGGGTTATGTACTTAAATTGAGTTTAGTGGAAACCGAGAGGGTGAGTGGTATGAGGCCGGTAATTACCGACGCGGGTAGAACCTTAGACCGGGAATCTTTGGACATCGGATAAACCTTGGACTTAAGTAACGGGCTTTGAGCCCAATCCTATAATTAATTAAATAAGGACTTAAGGAAGTGGGCTTTAGGCTCGGGAAATTGTAATTGGGCTTAGATTGGATTTTAGGCCGGGAATTCATAAACGACATAATGAGTGGGCCATAGGCTCGGGAGCTATTATTGGACTTAGTTGGGCGTAACCCGGTGAACCTTAGGTCCCGATACTTGGAGTTTTGGTGAGAGGACTTTGAGTCGGGTTTAGACCCGGGAATGTCGTATTGGCTAACTAGGGACGGGTTTTTCTCAGTTGAGCTTTACATCGGCATTCATGCATAGTTTTGTTTATTTCTTTAAAAACTGTTTTGTGATGTGTATAAGTGCCAGTATTCAGGCACGGGTGTTACCTCGGGAGCTGGTGGATCGGTTTTGGGAAAGGCTCCACAGGACAACCGTCGTTGAGGTGACTTTATATGTCTTTTTATGTTTGTATGCATGAGCTCGTTGGATTGGTTTGTTTGAGTTGCATGCTTGTTTGCTAACATGCTGTGATCCGTATTGTGTGCCTAAGTGTACTATTTTGCTTAAGAGCTGGATATTCGGATTGTTATGGTTTATAACATGTGATGTGATTTTGGGTGCTTTGTGTGATGTGTTGTGGGTCGGAGACCCGGTTATCAGATTGAGATGTTTTTATCACACTACCCTGTTAGATCACAACTAATGGCACACATAAACTCATAATTTGTGAATAAGAATAATGTACAGTAGAAGTTAGGCTACTGTGTGCTGATGACCGGTTGTTTCGAGCGGGAAGTGATACCCCTCGGGTTTGCTTGCGGATTAGCAAGTGTTATGCGGATTTGCATATGGGTCTGTGACGACCGGTTTCTACCTCCCTCCTTCTACCTCCCCCTTTCTACCTCCCTCTTTCTCTCTGTCTCTCTCTCTCTCTCTCTCTCTCTATGGTTATGTTGGGCTTCGTGCCTGGTTTTTTACTTGGGCTTATGCCTGGTTGTCTCATGAGACGGGACCGAGCTCGACGCACACAGTAGGGGCCCTGAATAATAAATCATAATAAGAAAACTTAATACACAACAGATGGAGAATAATGAATTGTTTGTTTGATTGTGTTGGCATGTTAGTACTGGTTGCTGTTTGTTGCTTACTTGTCCTGTTGCTCTTCTTTCCTTTCGGACTTGATCTGCACACTCTCATAATTAGATATATATTGCTCACTGAGTAGGCGACTCACATAATCGCCAACGTTGTTTTTCAGACTTTAGATAGCGTGCAGTCACTTTCCATCCTTCCAGAGTACGGACGTGGTTATCTCAGCAAGTAGCTGTGCTTGATCTCCCGGTTGGATCCATAGTGTCGGCATGCATACTGTTTTGTTTCTCATATTTTTATTCCATTTATTTTCTTCCGCTGCTTTGGATTTTTATTGAGATGTCTATTGATTTTGGTTTACATTATCGGCGGGTTGCCGGGTTTATGTATTGATGATGTTTCGGCAAGATGCCGGGTTGTTTTGTGGCTTGCTAAGCCGGATTGGTTTTTGTTCTTTATGACATCTCGTTTTTATTAAGAATATTGGATATTTTTGATATTGGAATTCGTGTCCCGGGTTTCAGGGGTGTTTTTGGTATTTTCCTTAATTTGAGTATTTTATTTGTAAAATTGGGACACGGGTGTTTCATTAAGCTTGGAGAGATAGAGTTTCTCCAAGCTTCAAAGCTTTGTGAAGAGTGTTTATGTAATAGAATCTGTGTCCTTTGAAATGTGAGAGGAGGGTCCTATTTATAGTATTTTGGGTAGCCTAGGGGCGTGGACCAACTTAATGATCAAGGTAATGGCAAAAAATTTGGGCCAAAACCGACTAGAATCAGATTACGGGCGAAAATTGGGGAGAAAACGCGTTTCTAGGGGTGCATGACCGCCGTGGCCGGCGGTCATCCTATGGATGACAGCCACGCCGGGCGGTCATGGGTGGAAGACCGCCCAGGCCCAGCGGGCGGTCATGGGTGGAAGACCGCCCAGGCCCAGCGGACATCCCGAGATGACCGCCGCGCCTCCGCGTCTCTGCGTCTCACCCGTTCTTTCCTTTTTCGGTCCCGATTCTCCCCTAATTCCTCTCTGATTGATCCTACCGCATAATTAACCCCTAGACTGCCCAGAATCCTCTCCTTTCTTGATTACTACTCCTCTCAATCATCTCCTAATTGACTAATTACACAATGATTCGTCATTTTAAGCCAAAATCATTCCAAAAACATTCTTGCTATTAGGGAATGATTTAACTCTGATTTTCCACAAAAATCAGAGCTAAATTTGTCTGCAAGCAAGGTGTTAATGTGCTGTGCAACTCTGAAGAAAAGTCCATACCTTATTAAATTGGACCCTTACATTTATTATCAACCTAAGAATAAATGTAATTGGGTTTAATAAATAAACAAGCCCAAATTTAATGAGATAAAATACATTTTAGCAATTTAATCCTTAACATATCTTATGATTAAATCGTCTCATTAATCCTAGGCATATAAAAGTCTTAATTACTATAACATATATAAATTCTACTAAAATTTAACCCCATCCATGCTTCAACCCAAGACTAACTCATCAATCTTATGATTCAAACCTGTCTGGAGTCTATTCTCAATATAATTTTCATGGGTCAAATTTGGATGTTCACAGCCTTGTAATCACAAACAGGCTCAGCCTGTTTCGGCTACAGTTCCCAACGCAAAAAAGAGAAACAAGAAAAATTTGTCTCACACGCTAAAAAATCTGCCCAACACAATTATACCCCCCTTACCCACGTATCATTCATGCGAATAGACACAACCCAAATTCTGAAAAAGGGGGCACACATACATATGAATGAGCAGCAACAATCATTACTCAACAGACATAACTCTTCGTTTATCTACCACTCCACCAATTGTTGCACCTGTTCATTGGCTTTAAAAAGAAAACGCCCTTCTCTTCCCTCCTCACTTCATCTTCTTCCTTACGCCTAACCACTGCTGCAAACCCTAAAACACCAAAAATTGCTCCTTTCACCATCATGGCTGGCGGCAACAAAAACACCCCCCCCCCACAATTCCTCCTTCTTCCCCAACCCAACCAAACCCTAATCTCCCACCCCTCAACCCCACTGGAACCTATACCATCAACAGCCCTCTCTTCCAATCCATCCAACGCAACCTGCCAATAAATCCCCCACCACTGCAACTACACCCAGACCTACCTCCCCTCCAATTCCTCATCAGCGAGTTCGCTCGCCTTTACCCACCATAAAACGCCCAACCCCCACCCCTTCTCGCACTCCCTACACCAACCACAGAACCCATAGCCACCATAGTTAGACTTTTAGTTTGGGGTATTTTTGTGTCGATATACCTTAGCCTAGACCTTATCTCTTTTGTTTTCAGCAGTGTGTTTCTTTTATTTATGTGACCTTGTAGTTATTGCACCCTGTTTTTGTTTTGTTTCTGCAGTGAGGACACTGCAAGTTTTTCAGTTTGGGGTATTTTAGGGTGCAATTATGCTATGTACTTTCTAGTGTTCTTGTAATGCAATTTTAATTTTTATCTATTTTCATTTTGTTTCTCCCAATGTGAGCCTGTCTTTATATTTATGCACTCTCTCCTGTTCCATTTAAAATCTGCTCAAGACCATAATCTTATGACTTGTCTTATTTTTCTTCCAAAACAGAACAGGAATAATTAAGCAACTGCATTCCATACCCTGTCGAAAGAAGGACCATGTTAAAGAATTTTTCTAAACAAACAGGCTCAGTCTGTTTACCTTAGAATAGGCCATTACTTCTGTCAAGGAAAAATTTAAGCAAAGTCTACAAGCAAGGAAATGATCTAGGCCATCTTTGGCACGCCAAACAGACTACACCAACCCATACCTCACTCAAACCCTTGCAACCCCATTTGAGCCAATCAAGATGGCCCTTATTTCATTTAATTACCCTGCATAGTCCGCCCTCAACCATTTGCAGCCATAAGTAGGGGCCATTAGTGTCTAAGGGCACAAACTCCTTCAAACAGCCTCACCCTGTCGATGAGCCTGTGAGCAAAATTTGATCAAGATTAGAAAAAGAAATAACCCATACTTAGCCAGTGCAAAATTCAAAACGCCACCAGATGCACGAACGCCATCCTCCCCTTGAAAAAAAAAAAATGAAAAACATATGGGAAGAAGAAAAAAAAATAAAAGAAAAAAAAAGAAAGGGAGGAAGGGCAAGGACAACATCTGGGAAATCATACTCCACCAAGGAACACAAATCCAATCCAACTGTTGGAATCAATGGTTACATCAAGAATGGCTGAAGTATTGGGACACAATTACTGAACAGCATGAGACCGCAGAAAATACAAGGTCAAACAGCCTCTACACTGTCTCATGCTGTTTATAAACAAAAACAAAAAAAATCGAGTTCACAAGCCATTGACCCTTGCAAAAATCATCCACCCTTCTTTGACAACCCTCACCCAGCCTCAATACAACATGAATAAGTCTTAGTGATCCTAGCTTGATGACTTATGCACATTAGTGGAGGCAAGAGGTAATTGGTCTGCATATGAGGTATTGTTTTCCACATTTCAATCTTTAACTGAATTCCTTGAATGATAGAAGGAATGGAGGCCAGTTGCAAAATTATTCCTGTGATTTTTATGATAAAAACTACTGACAAGGAATTTGGTTAGAATCGAATGCAGTTTGAAAAAAATAAGAGGATGCTTAAATTGGGACATCACAAGGGAGAAACCTAGTGAAAATCTGATGCTTTGAAATTGTCTTTACTTTCTTTCAAATTCATGCCTTCTTTTTTCTTCTGTTTGCTTGAGGACAAGCAAAATCTTTAGTTTGGGGTATTTTGATGCACATGAAATATGCATAGTTTTAGGCATGATTTTAGATGTATTTTACTCTCAATTTATCATGATTATATGCCTTACTTTGCATTATTTCATCATATTCGTTTAAATTCCATCCCTTACTGTATGATTAGTGATTCCAGATGCATTTTGAAGGATTTTTGGTAATTTTAGTGGAGAATTCAAAGAAACTGCCTCTGGCACAGCATGAGCCTGTTTCGAGGCTGTTGTTCATTGCAGAATCAGTGAAATGCCACGAATCCCCCTCCACCCACGAGTTATCCACGGGATTTCACCTCCTTCGCCTTGATCCACGAAGCCATCACGCCACTCCATCAATCTAAAAAAGAACTGAATTCAATTGCACAAAAAAATGGGAAGAAATCGCATACACCCTCAGGCACAGGCCCACCACAGGCTCAGTCTGTGGAATCTGCAGATGACCAGAACGCGAAGATAGAATATTAAACTCAGCCACTTGTAGAGTTTCACCACTTGTAGAACTTTCAACTCTGCAATCATGACCTGAGCGACTCAGAAGACTTTAAGCATGGGAAAGAGGGGATAATCATCACACCCAAAGAATTTAACAATTAAAGAACCATTATCCTCCTCCTAAGTCTTCTAAAATCTGCAGATTTCACCCATTTGGCACACCTCCCATGGTGCCTTTTCTCGTGAAGCAAGATGGACAACTGATGCTCAACTTGCCCAACTACCATACCTTCCAGTACGTGGGAGAAGAGAGAAGATGAGGATCTGAGCATATAAAAGAGAAGAAGGAAGGAAGAAGAACCATCGAAAAACCCATCGATCAAATACCCTTAACTTGCATAAGTTCTTGGAACAAAAGGGTTTAAGGGGAAACACAATTCTGCAGCCTTTTCAGGGCAGAAATCGTGTTGTCCCTAACCTCCAGATTTGTTCTAGTTCTTATACCAACCTTTATCCCCATTACTTTTGTAATTTCGGTTATGAATTAAACAACCCCTCTTAGGTTGAAGAGGTGAAGCATGTTTCTGTTCTTAGTGCAATAAATTGCTCTTCTTATGTTTTTAACTCGATTTTGTTATTTGGTTGTTGCAAACTTGCTCCATGTTTGAGTCTTGATCAAACCCATGCATGATTTTAGGTAGCTAGGTGAAGGACCGAAAGGAGAAACCATAGTTGCTGGAACAACAACAACCGACCCTTAGCTCTTAGTTTTGAAAGAAATTAGGAACTAATTGAGGAATTAGCCTCAACACTAATTCTTAATCCCCTTAGTTTGACTGATGCAAAAGCATTAGGATGAGTGAGAACTTTGGGAGGAACCTGTGAGTGAAAACAAATGGGTTCAGTATAGGTTGAGAGAGCCTACAAGAACCAATCTGTGTAATTGACCTTGTGTTCTCGACAGGCTCAGCCACAGGCTCAGTCACGGACTCAGCACTGTCTCAGCCTGTTGCAGCATAGTCAAGAAAATGACACCACTTTTAATCTGATTCTTGATTGATTATTGAGCAGTCTATCTTAAATCTAGTAGCAGCTTGCTGAAGGACCGAAAGGAGAAGCCAAGTGAGCTTGACCAACAACAATCAGCCTTCACTCCATAGTCGTTCGAAAGAAGATAGGGAGAGACTGTGGGTAATTAGCACCAACACCAACTTCACCTCTAAATGGACGTCTACTCTAGTGACAAGGGGTACAATCAATAAGATCGAAAGCTATTGGCAGTACCTTAGATTGGGAGCCCCTTCAAGACATCTTATTAAACATAGGGCGTCACACAGGCCCAGCCTGTGATGATGCTGTTGAGCAATCTAGAGCATAAAGGCGAGACATGTGAATCCCTAGATGCCTAAGATTTTACCAAACCTTGATTCTCACCTACTTCAACACTGCTATTATTTTTATTCTCTTGCTTAATTCGATTTCCGATTGACACCCACCCTATTATCCGTTTTTGTTTAATTGTCTCGAGCCTAATTTATCTTAGGTAAGGAGTAACAGACTCATCCTAGTCCCTGTGGATACGACCTTGATAGAGTACTACAACTGCCCTGTGCGCTTGCAGGATTAATCTATGACAGTAGAGAACTGCCCTACCAGTTAATCACAGAATCTCTGTTGGTATAAGCTCAAGGTCAAAATAGTCCAAAAAGATTCAAAAAGTGGGGAACCACGGTGGGGCATACCCAACAAAAGCTGAAAAGGTGGAGGAAGAATTAAATGCTTTTGACTGTTACTCCACCCGTGATCTGTTCCGATTCCCTTGTCACTCTCTCTCTAATAATCCACTTCCCTTAACCGGTTACATCCACTCCTTTTTATACCCTACTCACTCTACTTCCTCAACACAACTTCCATTTACTCACAACTCTATCCCTAAACCCTTCTCTCTTCTAAATCAGAATTGGTATCAAATCCAAACACTCAAAAGATGAGGAAGAGAAACCCTAAAACACCCAAATCCAAGAAGAATATTCCTAAACAAACTTCCTCCTCATCCAACACTTCCAAATAAAAACCACAAAGTCGAGAAGAGATTGAGGCTGCCAAGCTTGCACACCTCAAGATGGTGCTTGAACAAAAGTCTTTAGAAGAAGCCAGCACTCATGAACTCACCACCCAATGTGGTGTTGTTGCAAGTGCTGAAAGATCTGAGAAGTTCAAAGAGGCTAGGGAAAAGCAAGAAGCTCAGAAGACATCTGGAAAGGTTTGGCTTGATTGAGAGCCTTGGCCAACCACAGAGAGGAGCACTGCTCTTGAAGGGACTTCCACACCCTCTTGGCTCAAAACTCCTCAATCGGGTAACATTCTCCATTCTGATGTGTTGAATCCAGAACCTATCAGTGTTTGTAGACCTATGCCTATTGACCATGTGCAAACAAACCCTACTTCACATACACCTGTTGAAAAGCCTAATGCTAGTATATCTACCACACTCACAGAAGATACACCCATACTTACACCTAGCCTAGTCAACTCCATGATTGACATGTTTGTTAAGGGTTTAGTACCCCCACATAGCCATGATCCAAAAGTTTACCATGGGATGAAACGAGCAGAGTTTGGGGACATGATCTCAGACTTTCTCATTAAAGGCCACACCCCTTCAAAGAGCTTCATTTGTGAACCATCCAAGGAAGAAGTGGAAGCCTACCAGAAAGTACTATGTGAAGGAGTTGACCAGTCAGATACTGAAGAAAAGGCTGATCAAGAAGTTGGTGTTAAGACCAACTTGGTTTCTGATGTGGCTACAAAGAAGGTTCCAAAGGCGGTTTCAGCTATGGTTTCTCCTCCCAAAACCATGCCACTACCAGAACAAACGCACACTGTTGATCTCAATCTGCCACAACTAGAGCAAGAGTGATGCAAATGAGGAGCCTTCAAGCACCATTGGAGAGGATGATGGCGCCATGGCACTTCCTCAAGGTCCAATTACAAGAGCAAGATCAAAGATGCTCAAGAATCAGCTCTTGGTTCGCATTCAAGCATTCTTAAACAAAGAGTTGCACGAAGACATCCTGATCAAGCTTGGAGAGAAGCTGAAACAGAAGCCCGTTTATTTGTTGTCAATTAAGGAGTAATTGACTCAAGAGCATCAATGGGGCCTAGTCGACATTGGTTGTTGTCCATTAGGGCCAAGTCGACATATCTTTAGTTTTACAATTTAAGGTTGTCGAATTTTATAATAAACTCTCTTTTATAAATTCGGCTTGGGTTATGTTTTTAATTATATTGTTGGGTCAAGTCCAATATTAATTAGTTGGTTAATTTGGGCTTAAGTTATTTGGGGTTTTATTTGTAAGGTTTTAATTAGTGTCTAATTAATGTGGGCTCAATTAAAAACCAGGTTCCATTAGGGTTAGGATTTTGGCCAAATCTGGTCCAAACTAGGGTTTAGGGTTTCGGTACCTAGTGAGGCTGACCTAGGGTTATTAGGTTTAGTATAAATATGTTCTTTTGTGGCTGTTGCAAAGGTTAGACATTCTGAAAAATAAAAATTACGGTTTCTCTTAAGAGAGTTTCTTTTCAGTTTGAGTGATTCAAACAAATCCTTGAGTGCTGATGCTCTTGGAAACCTTGAGTGCTGATTCTCTAGGTTTATTCTAGGGATTTAGAATAACTTTTTAGATGTGCAAATCTGTGGTGTAATTCTGATTTCCTAGTTGCTAACGTTTGACTCTCTTACTGATTAGGGTTTTAATTGTTGGCGCATTCTTGTTGTTAAAGCCTTATTGTTTCTTTCATGTTGATTTGGGAGGAATAAGGGGTGGAGATTCACAAAGTTTGATTGAGATAGATGTCAAGACCACAATCTGATTCAGTAGGAATTCTGGTGCTGATTCTAGGGTTTCTATCGTATCATCTTTTGGTAGTGGAGCAGGTTTCAATCAATCATATCCCTTTGTGTTTTCAATTCTGTCAATTGTGTTTTTCTTCAATTCGTGGCCTTTTCTTTGTTATTCTTCAGATTTTAGGTCGAGTTACTATTCATCGAAACACTAAACCCTAATTGTTACTGTTCACGAAAATTAAAAAAAATTAGAATTTTGTTATTCTGCTACTGTCGACATTTGTTTTAAAAAAAAGTTGGAATTCTGTGATTTCTTGCTGTCGACATCAGCTTTTGTAGAATTAGGGTTTTTGAAATTAGAGTTTCTGGAAATTGTTGTTCTTGCTGATTGGAATTGCAATTTTTGGAATCTTGTTGCAGGATCTGATTTGGGCCGAATTGACTTGGTCAATTAATTGTTGAATTGGCTGAATTTGGGTTGATTGGAATTATTGGAAGTGGCTGTTGTGAGTTATTGAAATCGAATTGTAAGAAAAGGGTTACAAATTCGATTTGGGTGTGCTGTGTTGCAAGTGATTTGATTTACATCTTTGCTGCAGGATTTCGGGTTTTTCTTTGCTTATATTTTTCGAATTGAGCTTTTCCTTGTGTTGGGTAATTATTGTTTCAGAATTGCTCAACGTGTGCCAATATTCAAACACACACAAATCTTGTTCTGTGTGTGTATTTCTTTTCTTCTTGGAGTCTGCTTTGCTTCTAGATTTGCTAGCCTTTCTTTCTTTTCTATTAGGATTTATTGCATTCTTTAGAATTACTTCACTGATTTTGTTTGTTTGATTTGTTTATTTAGATCCTGACTAATAAACTGAAGTTGAATCAGGAGAGGTAAAAGGCTGAGTGATTACATCAATTGCCAAGAGAGTAAACACGAGAGCTTATACACGTGAAGATTTGTTTTTCTACTAACAAGTTTTTGCAGGTAATATCATCATGTCAAATTCGGGCAATGGAGGTGATCAGGTCGATCTTGCTGCCTTAATTAGGCAAACAGCTGAGCAGTTACAGCTTCAAATCAGGGAGTTGAACACAAGAGTGGAGAGGCAAGAAAGAGACTTGGGAGCTCGGCTTGATAGGCAAGAGAGAGCTATTCAATAGCTTTCCAATGGCGATGATGGGCCTAGGGATGGGGAAGCTCACGGTCGTGAAGAAGGAGAAGAAGTAGAGGAACGAGTTGGTGATAATCAAAGAATACCTAGAGGCCGCGGCAAGGGAGGCCGAGGAGATGGCAGAGGCAATGGAGGCAGAGGAGACGGCATTGGTGGTTTCAGACCTAAATTGGATCGGTACTTCGTCAACCGGGAAGGAGGTGCAATGCGATTGGACAAAGATGTTAATAGCATCAAGATGAAGCTGCCTACATTCCATGGAACTGGAGATCTTGAGGTATTCATTGATTGGGTACATGACATGGAGGCTATCTTTGATTGCCATCGATACACTGAAGAGAAGAAGGTCAAACTTGTAGTGGTGGAATTCAAACATTTTGCTAGGTCATGGTGGAAAAAGACTCTTAATAGCCGAAGAGAGTATAGAGAGCCTGAGATAGAGACTTGGGCTGAGCTGAAACGGATTATGAAGAAGAGGTTTGTGCTTGTGACACATCAAAGGGAGCTGATGCACAAGTTCCAATCGATGAAGCAAGGCAACAAGACGGTGGAAGAGTACTGGATTGCATTGGAGATGGCAATGAACCAAGCTGGTGTTGTTGAGGAGGAACAAGCTACTATGTCTCGGTTTTATTATGGTTTAAATACTGATATTACTCAAGTTCTTGAGTTGCAGCGATATGATGACTTGGAGGACATGGTTGCACTAGCCGCCAAGATTGAGAAGCAACTTAAGGTGAATAAGGGAGGGAAGTCATCCCATTACACCAGTTGGAGTGCCAGTGCTAAGTACACCAAGCATAAGGTGGGGAGTTCGAGTAAACCTACCTATGGAACACCCAAGGCGACACCATGGAAAGGAAAAGAGGAGTCGAAATCTGCTCCAACTAAAGAAACCATTGCACCTACAGGGAAGTTTAGGGATATCAAATGTTTTAGATGCTTTGGGAAGGGACATTATGCTGCTCACTATCCAAATAAGAAGGCTATGATGGTCAAGGAGAATGGAGACATCTATTCTGAAGATGATGAAGATGTCGATCCCAATATGCCTGAATTGGAGGATGTCCAAGATGATTCTGAAGAAGATGTGGTGCGCAAGTTGTATGTCACTCGAAGGGTGTTGAACATGCAACAAAGAGATGATGGGAGTGAGCAGAGAGAACATCTTTCACACTAGATGCATGATTGGAGACAAGCCATGTAGTATGATCATTGATGGTGGGAGTTGCACCAATGTGGCGAGTTCTATGCTAGTGGAAAAGATGGGATTGGAGAGTTTGAAGCATCCACGACCTTACAAGCTTCATTGGCTGAATGATTCTGGAGAAGTGAAAGTCACCAAACAGGTTCTAATTTCATTCTCCATTGGTCGATACACTGATCAGGTTCTATGTGATGTTGTACCTATGTAGGCTTGTCATATCTTGTTGGGTAGGCCTTGGCAATTTGATAGAAAGGTGTTTTATAATGGCCACAAGAATCGGTACACATTCACTTGGGGAGATAGGAAGGTGAACTTGGGAGCATTATCTCCTTTAGAAGTGTATGAGGATCAGTTGTTTATGCAGAAAAGTGTGGAAGCTTGGATGAAGGAGAAAGAGGCCGAATCGGCTACACTTAGTGAGGGTGAGAGGAAAGCCGAGGGCTTTGCAAAAGGAGAGCCTAAACTAAGTGTAAAAGGTGAGGGTGATGTCGACAAGAGAGTGAGTACAAAAGGAGAGCATGTCGACACCACTAAAGAGCGAAAAGAGAAAAAGAGACAAAATTTCTATGCAAATATGAGGGACATGAGGGTAGCTTGTGAGAACAAACGAGTGTTAGTCATGATTTATTGTAAGCAGTCATATTTATCTAACACTGATCTTGACCCCAATTTGCCTAGTTGTGTTGTTTCTGTTTTGCAGGAATTTTCTGATGTGTTTCCTGAGGAGTTGCCTAAGGAGTTACCTCCAATTAGAAGCATTGAGCACCAAATTGATTTCATGCCTGGAGCTCAAATTCCAAATCGACCTGCTTATAGAGCTAATCCTGAAGAAACTAAGGAGTTACAAAGGCAAGTTGACGAGTTGCTGCAAAAGGGACACATTAGGGAGAGCTTGAGTTCTTATGCTGTGCCAGTCATTCTAGTTCCAAAGAAGGATGGAACTTGGCGTATGTGTGTTGATTGTCGTGCAGTCAACAAGATTACGGTAAAGTATCACCATCCTATACCTCGATTGGATGATATGCTAGATGAATTGCATGGTGCATGTTTATTTTCTAAAATTGATCTTATGAGTGGTTACCATCAGACTAGGATGAAAATTGGTGATGAATGGAAAACTGCTTTTAAAACAAAACATGGTTTATATGAATGGTTAGTTATGCCTTTTGGACTGACCAATGCACCTAGTACCTTTATGAGGTTAATGAACTATTTTTTGAGATCTTTTATTGGGAAATTCGTGGTGGTTTACTTTGATGATATCTTGATTTATAGCAAGAGAGTTGATGATCATGTTGAGCATCTTAGGTTAGTTTTGGATGCCCTAAGGGCTGCGAAATTATTTGCTAAGATTTCAAAGTGTTCTTTTTGCTTGGATCATGTTATCTTTCTTGGTTATATGGTAAGTGCTAGAGGCATTGAGGTTGACCAGGAAAAAGTAAAAGCCATCAAGGAGTGGCCAACTCCAACAACAGTAAGTGAGGTAAGAATTTTTTCATGGACTTGCTAGCTTTTATAGGAGGTTTGTGAAGGATTTTAGTACTGTTGCTGCACCCCTTAATGAGATTGTCAAAAAAGAGGTTGGATTTAAGTGGGGGGAGAAACAGGTTGCGACATTTAATGAATTAAAGAATAGACTTTGTTCTGCTCCTATATTGAGATTCCCTGATTTTAACTCTACATTTGAGGTTGAATGTGATGTTTCTTGAGTAGGTATTGGTGCTGTTTTGTTGCAGGAAAAACGGCCTATTGCTTATTTTAGTGAGAAGTTGAAGGGGGCACAGCTCAATTACTCTACTTAAGACAATGAGTTGTATGCCTTGGTTAGGGCATTACAAACGTGGCAGCATTATCTGTGGCCTAAGGAGTTTGTGATCCACACGGATCATGAGAGCTTAAAGTATTTAAAAGGCCAACATAGGCTAGGTAAGCGCCATGCTAAATGGCTGGAATTCATTGAGACGTTCCCTTATGTTGTTAAATACAAGCAAGGAAAAGATAATGTCATAGCTGATGCTTTGTCTAGGAGGTATTCTTTGATTACATCTCTTACATCTAAGTTGGTTGGATTTGAGCATATAAAAGAGTTGTATTCTGCTGATGCCGATTTTGCTATGGTGTTTGATGCTTGTGAACATGCTGCATTTAATAGGTTTTATCGCCATGAGGGTTACTTGATGCGTGATAATAAGTTATATGTGCCTGTGTGTTCTATGCGTGAGTTGCTTGTTAGGGAAGCTCATGATGGAGGCTTGGTGGGACATTTTGGTATTGCTAAGACTTTAGACATCTTGCATGAGCATTTTTATTGGCCTAACATGAAAAAAGATGTGGAAAAAGTTTGTGCAGGTTGTATACCATGTCGCTAAGCCAAGAGTAAGGTGCAACCTCATGGGTTGTACACTCCTTTACCTGTTCCTGATTATCCTTGGACTGATATATCCATGGATTTTGTGATTGGATTGCCTAGGACTAGGAAGGGTAGAGACATCATATTTGTTGTTGTGGACAGGTTTAGTAAAATGTCGCACTTTATTGCATGTCACAAAACAGATGATGCTGTACATGTAGCTAATTTGTTCTTTACGGATGTAGTACGTTTGCATGGCATTCCTAGGACAATCATATCGGATAGAGACACTAAGTTCTTGTCTCACTTTTGGCGTGTACTTTGGAGTAGATTTGGGACCAAGTTGTTGTTTTCTACTACTTGTCACCCTCAAACAGATGGCCAAACAGAAGTGGTAAATAGAACTTTAGGTACTCTACTGCGCGCTGTTGTGGGTAAGAATCTGAAAACTTGGGAAGAATGGTTGCCTATGGTCGAATTTGCATACAATAGGAGCATTCATTCTTCTACTGGTTATTCGCCTATTGAAATTGTTTATGGTTTTAATCCACTGACCCCTTTGGATTTGTTGCATATTCCTTTGAAAGAAATTGCTAATGCAGATGGACACAAAGGGCTAAGTTGGTGAAATCTATTCATGAGAAGGCAAGACAGCACATTGAGAACAAAAACCTAAAGGTGGCGCAAAGAGTCAATAAAGGGCGCAGGGTTGTTCACTTTGAGCCTGGAGATTGGGTTTGGGTGCACTTTAGGAAGGAGAGGTTCCCTCAACAAAGGAAATCCAAGTTGGATGCAAGAGGGGATGGACCTTTTCAAGTCTTGGAACGCATTAGTGATAATGCCTACAAGATTGATCTGCCTGGTGAGTATGGAGTGAGTGCTTCGTTTAATGTTGCTGATCTTTCTCCCTTTGACATTGGAGGTTCAGATTCGAGGACGAATCATTTTGAGGCGGGAGGGAATGATGCAATAAGGAGCCTTCAAGCACCATTGGAGAGGAAGATGGAGCCATGGCACTTCCTCAAGGTCCAATTACAAGAGCAAGATCAAAGATGCTCAAGAATCAGCTCTTGGTTCGGATTCAAGCATTCTTGAACAAAGAGTTGCACGAAGACATCCTGATCAAGCTTGGAGAGAAGCTGAAATAGAAGCCCGTTTATTTACTGTCGATTAAGGAGTAATTGACTCAAGAGCATCATTGGGGCCTAGTCGACATTGGTTGCTGTCCATTAGGGCCAAGACGACATATCTTTAGTTTTACAATTTAAGATTGCCGAATTTTATAATAAACTCTCTTTTATGAATTCGGCTTGGGTTATGTTTTTAATTATATTGTTGGGTCAAGTCCAATATTAATTAGTTGGTTAATTTGGGCTTAAGTTATTTGGGGTTTTATTTATAAGGTTTT
This sequence comes from Turnera subulata, assembly GCA_028386065.3. Taxonomy (NCBI): domain Eukaryota; kingdom Viridiplantae; phylum Streptophyta; class Magnoliopsida; order Malpighiales; family Passifloraceae; genus Turnera; species Turnera subulata. The sequence continues at coordinate 70,322 of JAKUCV010007384.1, forward strand.
AATTAGTGTCCAATTAATGTGGGCTCAATTAAATACCAGGTTCCATTAGGGTTAGGGTTTTGGCCAAATCTGGTCCAAACTAGGGTTTAGGGTTTTGGTACCTGGTGAGGCCGACCTATGGTTATTAGATTTAGTGTAAATATGTTCTTTTGTGGATGTTGCAGAGGTTAGAGATTCTGGAAAATAAAAATTACGGTTTCTCTTAAGAGAGTTTCTTTTCTGTTTGAGTGATTCAAACAAATCCTTGAGTGCTGATGCTCTTGGAAACCTTGAGTGCTGATTCTCTAGGTTTATTCTAGGGAGTTAGAATAACTTTTCAGGTGTGCAAATCTGTGGTGTAATTCTGAATTCGTAGTTGCTAACGTTTGACTCTCTTGCTGATTAGGGTTTCACTTGTTGGCGCATTCTTGTGTGTTAAAGCCATATTGTTTCCTTCATGCTGATTTGGGAGGAATAAGGGTTGAAGATTCACAAAGTTTGATTGAGATTGAGGTGAGGACCACAATCTGATTCAATAGGAATTCTGGTGCTGATCCTAGGGTTTCTGCCGTTTCAAAGAGGATGATGAAGAAGGTCTGATGGCGAATATGCTGAAAGTGAGCAAAGAAGCAGTAACTTCTATTGTTGAGAAGATTCTTGTGGTTTCTAAGAAACCAATCGAGAAACCAAAGGAGATACATGCTTTGGAGTCCGTCTCAATGAGGGCATTGGACAGAAGAAAAGGAAGCGACAATTAGCCACTCCTAAGAAGAATACTAGGATTTCCATTCAGGAACCAATTGATGAAGTGGTTGCAAAGAAATTGATGTCGTGTCTACTGTCACAAATGGTTCCTGCAAGTGTACAGGGTAGTTGTAGTACTTTATCAAGGTCATATCCACAGCCTGACCCAACTCGGACAATGAGGAATTAATCTGTTTAATCCGAACTTTGTTTTAGTCTTCACTTAAAAATCCCTGAATGCTAGTAAAAATTAAATCAAGCAAGAATAAGAAGTAATGAGTAGGAAAACATCAGATTTGGTGAAGTCTTAGGCATCTGGGATTCACATGCCTTGCCTTTATGCTCTAAATTGCTCAACATCATTATAATAGGCTGAGCCTGTTTGACGCCCTGTGTTTAATGAGATATCTTGAAGGGGCTCCCAACCTATTGTACTTCCAATGGCTTTCGATCTTATTGATAGTTCCCTAAGCTTCCATTTACCCCCTATCACTAGAATAGATGTCCGCTTAGAGGTGAGGTTTAGTGTTGGTGCTAAGTACCCACAGTCTCTCCCTATCTTCTTTCGAACGGCTAGGGAGTGAAGGCTGACTATTGTTGGTCTAGCATACTTGGCTTCTTCTTTCGGTCCTTCACCAAGCAGCTACTTGATTAGAATAAGCTTCTCAATAATAAATCAAGAATCAGATTAAAATGGTATTATCTTTTCTACTGTGCTGCCACAGGCTGAGCCAGTACTGAGCCTGTGGACAACACAAAATCGATTATAAGATTAGTTCTTGCAGGTGCTCTCAACCTATACTGAACCCACTTGTTTTCACTCACAGATTCCACTAAAGATTCTCACTCATCCTAATGTTTTCGCATCGATCAAACCAAGGGGATTAAGAATTGATGTTGAGGCTAATTCCTCAATTAGTTCATAACTTCTGCAAAACTAAGAACTAAGGGTTGGTTGTTGTTGTTCCAGCAACTATGGTTTCTCCTTTCGGTCCTTCACCTAGCTACCTGTAATCATGCATGGGTTTCATCAAGACTCAGACATGGAACACGTTTGCAACAACCAAAACAAGAAAAACAGGTTAAGAACATGAGATGAGCAATTTATTGCAATAAGAATAGAGACATGCTTCACCCCTTCAACGTAAGAGGGGTTGTTTAATTCATAATCTGAAGTACAAAATCAATGGGGATAAAGGTTGGGATAAGGATTGGAAGAAATCTGGAGGTTAGAGACAACACGATTTCTGCCTAGAAAAGGCTGCAGAATCGTGTTTCCACTTGAACCCTTTGTTCCAAAACTTTTGCAGATATGGGTGTTTGATCGATGGTGTATTCGACGTCCAGTTCTTCCTTCCTTCTTCCTATTTATAGGCTTGGATCCTCTTCTTCTCTCTTTTCTCCCACTTGCTGGAAGGTATGGAAGTTGGGCAAGTTGAGTTTCTATTGCCCATCTTGCTCCTCGAGATAAGGTACCATGGGAGGCGTGCCGATAGGGTGAATTCTTCAGATCTGCAGATTTTAGAGGACTTTAGGGGAGGATAATAGTTCTTTAATTGCAATATTCTTTGGGTGTATGTATTATCCCCTCTTTCCCATACCTAAAGTCTTCTGAAATGCTTAGGTGATAATTACAGAGTTGAAAGTTTTGCAAGTGGTGAAGCTCTGCAAGTGGCTGAGTTTTAAATTCATTCTTCGCTTTTTCTGGTCATCCGCAGATTCTACACCGAGCCTGTGCTGGGCCTGTGTTGAGGCTGTGTGCAATCTCTTTCCATTTTTTTTTGTAATTGAATTCAGCTCTTCTTGAGATTGATGTGGTGGCATGATGACTTTGTGGATCAAGGCAAAGGTGGTGAAATCCAGTGGAATTTTTGTGATTGGAGGGGGATTCGTGGCTCTCTACCGATTTTGCAATGAACAACAGGCCCGAAACAGGCTCATGCTGTGCCAGAGGCTGTTTCTTCGAATCTTCCAATAAAAATTTCGAAAATCCTTCAAATGGTTGAGGTGGGATGTGCAGGGTGAATTCATGAAATAGGGCCATCATGATCGGCTCAAATGGGTTTGCAGTGGTTGATGAGTGAAGTGTAGGTTGGTGTAGTCTTTTTGGTGCGCCAAAGATGGCCTAGATCCTTTCCTTGCGTGTAGCCCTTGCTTAAATTTCACCTTGACAGAGGTAAGGGCCTGTTCTAGGGTAAACAGGCTGAGCCTGTTTCATTTAGAGAATTCTTTAACAAGATATTTCTCTTCTGACAGAATTCATGGAATGCAGTTGTTTGATTATTCCTACTCTACTTGTTTTTGAAAAAATAAGACAAGTCATGAGATTAGAGTCTGAGTAGAATTAAATGGAACAAGAGAGAGTGCATAAATATAAAGACAGGCTCACATTGGGAGAAACATAGTGAAAATAGATAAAAATTGAAATTGCATTACATGAACACTGGAAAGTACATAGGATAATTGCACCCTAAAATACCCCAAACTGAAAATCTTGTAGTGTCCTCACTGTAGAAACAGAACAAAAACAGGGTGTAATAACAACAAAGTCACACAAATAAAAGAAACACACTTCTAAAAATGAAAAGATAAAAGTGCTAGTCTAAGATACATGGACACAAAAATACCCCAAAGTGAAAGTCAAGCGATGTGTAGTGGGGTTAAGTCAATCTAGACTAGGTTAGCATGTGCTGCTGGTGAGGGATGAGTTAGTTTCTGGGCCTTTTCTTCCCAGA
>JAKUCV010007385.1:4326-27965 GCA_028386065.3 Turnera subulata
ATAATTATTATCAACCTAGATGGATGCACAATCCAAATGTTATTTGCCATTACTGTAATAGAGTAGGACATATTGCTCCTGCTTGTTTTACTAGGCATAGACATTGGACTCGAGGTGAAGCCTATCGTCATCATGTCCCTAACACTCAAGGACCCAAAGAAATTTGGGTACCAAAAACCCATTGATTTGTTTTGCAGGAGTACTTGAAGGCATCAAGTGTACTTTAGTACCTTGATTGCGGATGCTCCAAGCACATAATCAAGGAAGCATCCAAATTCGTAATTGATTCTTGGGGAGTAAGCAAGCCGAGACAGAAAAACATCGATGTTGAGTGGACTTCAACTAGAATCATTCTCAACCGGCAGCATGAAACATCAATGTTTAGTATCAAAACATCGATGTGCAGGTAAGTACTCTAAACTCATTAAATTATTAAATATCAACCTTGATAATTTGCGGTTCATGATAATTTCATCATGCAAACAAACAAGAGTTTATTGATGTTCATATCTTACAATCTCATGATACAACGACTCTTACATACACTCCATATTACAATCATACTTGTTAACAAATTTTACAAAGACACACCTGCATAAAACATATTACACGTTCACACTTACATATTTGGAAAGACACACACACACAAAATATATTACAAGCTCATATTTCTCACATGTCTATCTATTTGGCTCTGCACTCACTTTAAAGCCACTTGGCTCATTTGTAATGATAACTCTGAGGCTATCATTCCATGAAAACCACATGCCTTCAGTGTTATTTTCTCCATGTTTTTCAAAACGGTTGGCTGGCGGGAAACGCAAAGGAATAGCGCCATGATGATCACCTTCTTGCCACTGAGTCTCCGTAAGCAAAACCATATTTGGCTTATACTGGTTTTTGAGATCTCTCAAAGTACCTGCAAAATCTTGTGAGTGCCTCGCCATACCTATGCAATTCCACACGAGCAACCGAACCTTTGGCCATGTTGGCGACAATCCTCCTACATGAGGCAGACTCCGAGCAAGCATTGAAATCCGATAGTAGATACCTTGCTCAAGATATTGGCTGGCCATCTCCAAGCTAAAATTTTCAAGCCGCTCGGAGATAAAAAACATTACAGAATTAGTAGAACCAAAGTAAGACGTTCTCACCTCACTTTGATGTTCCAGGAACATGGTCTCCTCCATTGGAGTAACAAAAAATCTGGATGAGTAAAGCTCATCCACAAATACGAGACGTGGAATTGTACCTAGTATAGGAGGGAGCTCCTCAGCCGGCTCATTAACTATGCTATATGATAAGCGGTTTCTTCTGCCTTGAGCGGCTCCTAGAACGAAAAACACAGATGAAGGGGAAGGCATTTCTACTCTTGATATTTTCTTCTCCTTGAATATGGCTTATTCTCTGTGTGTTGTGCATTCTAATTCTTTGCCTTTTATAAAACCAAGGACTCGACATTTTACTCTCAAGGGCAGACCCCTACCACATCTGCCAGAGCTTAAGAAATACTTCGACAAATAGAAACGCCAATTTCATTATTACTAACCGCCAAATTCTCAACTAATCAAGAATCTGCTTTGTTGAAAATTTTAGCCTAGCATTGCATTATTGATTTGTCACGGGATTTAATGTCTATTTAGCTAGCTGTCGGAGGCTATCAAAGTCCAACCGACAACACAATTTCTCGAGCCCGGTGCACTGACGACAAGAAAAAAATGTCTCTTAGTGGCAGAGGGATACTTACCATCTCTTGAAATTGTCACAACATCGTTCATCTCCATAACTCGTGTATTATCCATTGCTAATTTGAGCACCCGAGGCTCTACTAAATCTCTTTTGTAGGGACAACTCGATTCAGACGACAAGCACAGTTGAACAAGCAAGGACGTTACTAAGCAAATAGAGAAAACATCGATGTTCAAAACACCAAACATCGATGTTTGCACGTTTGAGCTTGATTTTCAAAAATGTCGAGTGCTAAAAACATTGATGTTTTTTAACACCAACATCGATGTTTAACCATAGTGCTTAACCATCAGATTGGCAGTATACCAAAAACATCGATGTTTTGGTATAAACATCGATGTTGGAAAAATGGAATTTTTTTCCCGAGAGCCAAAAGCATCGATGTTTATGTTAAAAACATCGATGTTGGACCACTAGGCATATCTTAAATTTTTCTACCGAATGCAAAAAACAACGATGTTCTCTGGAAAACATCGATGGTTAGCCGTTACAGTTTAAAAAATATAGCCGTTAGGGAGCCTAAACATCGATGTTTTGGGTGAAAACATCGATGTTGTGTCATCAAAAACTAGCCGTTACTGCTCACAACGGCTAACTTTTTTGGCCCCACTATAAAAACTCAAATCTTTCCTTCTCCTTCTCACCTACATTCTGATTTTCTTCATCCCTTGCATAATCTCCATACAATCTCCTCTCCTCTCTTGTCCACACACACTCCTCTTTTTCCCAAACTCTTCTCCCTTTCCTATACACCATGGCTAGTAGAAGAAGCTCTAAAGGCAAAGATCCTCTTCAAGAGCATCCCACCAAGAGAAGGAGCTCATCTAGCTCTGACAACCAATACCCTGTGGAAGGAACTCATATCTGGTTCACTTCCCATTCACAGCTAAATCGATTCAACACCCTCTTTGCCAAAAGACTCATTGCTCCTCCTAGATATCTACCTGTTGCATATCCACAAGCAAAACACTACACAAACCTCCCCAGACTTCTTCAACAATCACACCTTTGGGAGTTTGTGACCAGGAGCAGACATGAGTACAATGCCGACTTCATCTGGGCATTCTACTCGACATTAACTCGGGAAGGAGAGGTTCTATCTGCTCAACTCAATGGAAAGGTCATCCAACTCACTTTGGAGCAATTCGGGGCCATCGCCAAATTGCCCGTCCAAGGCCACGATATATCCGGCTATGGGGCAGATCATTTTCTTACTCAGTATGAGATTCCTCTTCTTGCAGAGCTTGGCATCACAGAAGTGAAGAGGAATCGTTCCGGCCGTCCCACCATTCATTCGATTAATCCGGAATATCGCGTGCTGTTCTATCTTGTCACCCGTGTGATCAAACCGCGAGCCGGGAGTCACACCATCATGACCATTGAAGACGAGAAGATTCTTCACGCCATTCTACACGGTGCACCCATTAATTGGGGACGACTCGTTTTCATGCACATGGCGGAACAGGCCAACACCGACCATCCACTGCCCTATGCGTTTCTGGTCACCGATATTCTGCTTAGCGCAGGTCTTAATCCGTTGGAAGACACCCTCACCACGGCAGCCAAGTCTTGGGCAATATCCGATGCCACATTCAGAACCGGACAAGCTGCTGAGGGAGCTCAACCGCCTCACCAACCCGCAGAGCAACAAGCCGAAGCATCTCAAGCAGGCTCTTTCCTTGCTCTTCCTGCACCTGCTCCTCGACCTCCTGGCGCTACCCTCGACTCAATTGCGGCCACTCTACGCAGCTTAGGAAGGTCAATTGAAAGAATCGACATCGAAGTACAAAGGCAAGGACGTGACCTGCGTGCCTATTTTGATCACATCAACTACAATCCTCCACCATACTACCAAGGTTACGATTTTGGTGGTAATGAGGATGATAATGATGATGAGGAGGATGAGGACTATGCTCCCATGGACATTGAGCAAGAAGAAGATGATGAAGAAGATGAAGACCATGAGGATAATAATGATGATGATGATGACCTTAGCCCATCCTTTTAGGATTTTTTTTTGCTTTGTTTAAATTTATGTCTTCCATGTTTAAGTATCTTTTAAATTGAATCAAATGCTTCTTATTGTTGTTTCTTTTTGCTAATGACAAAAGGGGGAAAATAATCAAGTAAGTATATGCACCAAGTCAGGGGGAATCATGAATTGAAAAGTTGAAAAATATAGGGGGAATTAATCTCCTTAAGAACTCATAAAACTTGGCATATACTAACATGAGTTTGTCATTATCAAAAAGGGGGAAATTGTTAGGACTAATGCTTCCATGTTTCATTTCAGGGTTTTGATAATGACAAACTAACCAAAGCTCCATTCATGAATTCATTCCTTGAAGAAAAGCAAAAAGACATCAATCAATGAAGCACAAGTCTAAGACAAAGGAGTACAAGATTTGAAGCAACAAGGATGAAGATATATAGAGAGTTCATCTATAGGAAATCCTTGTAAATGGTAACTCAAGTACTCCAAGTTAATGCTCAAACCAAAAATCATTTTCCTCATGCATTTCATAAATCATGTAAGTCATAAAACTGGTTTTTGAGTTCAAAACATCGATGTTCTTAGAACAACATCGATGTTGCATCAAGTCGATTTTAAAATCTTTTTGGCAGTAGCAAGAAAACATCGATGTTGGATTATAAAACATCGATGTTCTTGTGACCGTTGGTCAAAACATCGATGTTTACAATCCAACATCGATGTTCATGAAAAATTGTCTTTGAAATAAAATTTTGCCGAAGCCAAAAAACATCGATGTTGGACAATAAAACATCGATGTTCCACAAAACATCGATGTTTCATTTTCCAACATCGATGTTCTGGCAAAGACCCTTTTTCATCATATTTTTGCGAAGCCAAAAAACATCGATGTTGCAATGAAGAACATCGATGTTGTGTATGAAAACATCGATGTTCTAAAATGCAACATCGATGTTTCACTAGCCGTTGGCTCAATTATTTAAATGCAACGGCGAAACATCGATGTTCTTGATCAAAACATCGATGTTGTGCCGTTATGGGCAGAAACCTTTTTCAGACAAACATGCTAAACTTTCATAAAGGTTTCAGAAATTGTTCCCAATGATCATATGCATCTTTTAGACTATAAATAGAGGCCTTAAACCTCATTTTCATTTTGATCAACTCATATATACATTCAAGCATTCTTTGAAAATCATTCAACAAATTTTTGAGCTATAACTTGTGAGAATTCTGAGTTGTTCAATAGAGCTTTCCTTTGTACTCATATCCACTCTATTAGAGAGTTTTTGCTTGAGAGATTGTAAGTGTTATTCATACACCACAAGGGAGGATTGTTCCCTTGAGAGAAGCCTTAAGGTGTGGTATCCTTAAGCAAGTGTGTAGGATTCTTGTGATTAGAAATCCTAGAAAGTCTTGAAGTGAGGTATCTTCAAGCAAGTATATTGAGGTTCATGTGACTTGAACACTCAGGTTGTAAAACGGTTTGTTAAGCACCCAGAAGCTTAACACTAGATAGTGAACTCTTCAAGTGAGCCTTGAAGGACTGGATTAGCCACAAGTTAGTTGTGTGTGAACCAGTATAAAAAACTTTGTGTCCTTCATTCTTTAAATTCCGCATTCAATTCCTGCCTATTTCGTTTTTTTTATTCGATTATCACTATTCACCCCCCTCTAGCGAAGGGTCATTGTTCTAACAATAGGCTTTCACCTCGTTTTGCTTTGCCTTCCCTTTATCGGCTGACACAGCCTGCTCATGCTCCGCAGGCTTGTCTTTTTGCACGGTCTGGCCATGCTCTTCATCTACTCCCGGGGTTGAAGGTGGTTGCCACTCTGGATATTGCGTACCACTCCTAAGAGTGATTGCATTGCAATGAGCATTGGGGTTCACCTCCGGCTTTCCCGGTAGTCTGCCAGAATTGCCCTGACTAGGGCTAGCTTGAGCGATCTGACATTCAAGACTGTTGATTTTGTCAAAAAGCCCTTTCACAACTTGTCGCTGTTCTTCCATAAATGACTTGAGTAGCGACTGCAAGTCATCTTTTGAAGCCGACTGATACGCCTGTTGGTATGCCTATGCAGGTTGTTTCGGAGGATATCCGGGAGGACCTCTTCCGGTTTGGTTTTGGTTTGGGTTGGGCTGTTGAGGCTTCCAAGAGAAGTTAGGATGGTCCCTCCAACCTGGGTTGTAGGTGTTTGAATAAGGGTCCTTCTGGACTCTCTGGTTGATGTAACTCACTTGCTCTTGGCATGTTTGCTCATAGCCCCCCTCTGTCGGGCACTCCGAATAACCTCCTTCGCATCTAGCACAGGAATGGGATTGTCCTTTCCTATTCAGCTTCAAGAGGGCATCCAACTTGGCATTTAATAGGCTCACTGCGTCAAGTTCTAGAACTCCGGCTGTTTTTGTGAGCTCGCCTTGCCATTTGAATTTATTGCTGGCGATGTGTTCGAACAATTCGTATACATCCTCAGCATCTTTGGCTATGGCTACTCCTCCGGCTGCAGCATCAACGTGTGCACGGAGGGATTCGTTCAGGCCCGCATAGAACTTCTCCACGATCAGCCAATCGGGAAGGCCATGTTGTGGACATCTTCTCAAAGCTTCCTTGAATCTTTCCCACGCATCGTAGAAAGATTCACTGGGGTTTTGTTTGAATTCCATGATGCCGTTCCTCAATGTCATGGCCTTGTTGGGTGGAAACAATTTCTTTATAAAGGCCTAAGACAGGGCAGCCCATGTATCAAACGTCCTAGGAGGTTGTGCGGTCAGCCACGCCTTCGCCTTATCCTTGAGTGAGAAAGGAAAAAGGCGCAACTTGATAGCGTCCTCGGAGACTCCATTTACCTCGATGGTATCGCAGATTTCCAGGAAATCTTGCAAATGCTGATTTGGGTCTTCCGAGGTGGAACCTCCGAAAGGTTCGTTTTGGACCATTTTGATCAGGGCTGGCTTAAGCTCAAAGTTATTAGCTTGCACAGCTGGGCGGACCACACTGGACTGTGCAAGCGTTGCATCGGGGATGGAGAAATCCCGAACTGGTTTCCGCCGAGGTCCGTGTTGGGCCAGCTCCCCGATGACACGTCCGTCGTTTTCCATCTTTCCTCCAGACGATGAGTCGTCCTCCGATTCCTTCTCGATCCTTTGCTCGCGGATACGCCTAAAAAAAGTCTTCTCGATCTCGGGGTCTTGTTTTCCAGGTGGTACCCCCGAGCTCCTAGTTTTCAAGCACTAAAGGAACCTGAGAAAGGATGAACAAACTAAACAAACGGGTGAAAAAGAAAATGAAAAATAAAAATCTAGATTAACCTAATCACTAAGTTAAATAATATTAGCGCCGATCCCCGGCAACAGCGCCAAAAACTTGATAGCTTTCCGCAAGTGTACGGGGTTGTTGTAGTACCAAGGTCGTCTCACAGGGATCTTTGTTAAGTACTATTCAACTAAGCAACTTATGATTATCTAGAGGAATCAAAAATTTGAAAGAGTTTGATGTTTGAAATGGAAAAATAAAGTGAGGAGAAAACGATTGAGTTCGATAATAATAAACATCTAGGACTTCGTGGAATTCCTTGCCAACGTTACCATGCAATTAAGCTACGCATAAGTAGGCCATGTACTGTCACCACATAGCTAGCCTATGTTGAATCAATGAATTAAATTCTGAAATTAAACTTCTTTAAAAGAACCGGGAAATCTAAACTAGATCGATAACCTACTCTCGTAGTGCCGTAAAATCCCTTCCTAGTTTATGTCCACTATGCATTTGCCAGTGCTAAAATAAACTAAGAGCATTAAGAAATTTCCCTACCTGATCTCCAATAAAAAGCACGCCTCCCTCGAGGTCGGTTTTTAAAGCCCGGTTTATGTTGTTCTATAGGTAAACGACGCTGTCACTTAACGTTCGCCTATTATGGATTTATGCTAATTGGTGATCAAGCAACTAACATAGTAAAGATTCATAAACCGAATTAAAGAAGAATAAAATTGGAAAGTAATTCTTTATTTAAATGAGCATGGAAACATTAACAAGTTCATCCCCTAATCCTAGATTACAAATTTAGCTAGACATAGTTGGAAAGTAAATAACAAGAACTTGGAAATAAACCATGATTAAATTCAAGGAATAACTTACAAGTAATGGGAGCCAACCTTGAACAAAATGGGACAAATTCCCAAGCCAAGACACTTCCAAAAGCCAAAGCTAAAAGTGCTTCAATTACAAAGGAAAATAAAAAGTACAAGCCTAGACTAATTGTGTGATTGCCGACTTGTGAAGTGAAACTTGATGTCGAAGCTCATGCCTCCCTTTTGTCCTTTGCTTGTCCTACTTTTATAGTGCAACGTGGATGGAGGGAAGAGGCCAAAAAGGAGGGAAAGTGGCGCCATAAAAGGTGGGAAAGACCTCTTCTTTGCGCCAACTTTTGGTGGGAATTGCACCAACAATCCAACTGTTGCTCACATGTTAGGTGCAACATGGTCCAGTTGGTTAAAGCTCCCCTAAGTTCACGCCACCAGCCCACCAGACCAAGAACTGGTCTTTTGACTAATGGACAATATCCATCCAAGTTCCACATAAAAGGGGAGGGTTGACACATGTGCATAAAACTCCTCAGGACTTCTTCCAAACCGTTATGTGCATGTGGGGTTATTGTTACTCCATGCCAAAAATAGTACTTTGTCCAAGTCCCTTTGTGCTAGGTGGCATCACGCTTGCTTCCAATTGACCAGGTTCTCTTTTGGCTGTTTTGCAAGTCCACGTGAAGATGAAGTGAGGGGACCATATGGAATGTGGTTCACAATTGGTGTAGTGGACTGCTCCTTCTTCTATTTTTAGTCTTCCAAAGTAACCAACTTTCTCCATTTTCTTTGGCAGGTGAAGGCTGTCCTTGTTACATGCATAAGGCACCACATCAACCAAGACCAAGTCCTTGGATGATATCAACTGCTGAAGCAAAAGATCAAAGACCAAATGCCATGCATTCTCATGCATTTTCACGTGAAGGTTTGGCCAACTCCAAGTGGGCTGCTCCTTCCTTCAAGTCCATTTTCTCATGGGCTTTGGTCTTCAAAAGCAGGTTCAATATGGTTCTGGGCTTGCTTTTGTCAGGTGCCTTGGGCCTATTCTGAAGGGCTTCGTCATGGACTGCCAAGTGTCCATGGATTGCTCATGCTGAAACGATTCACATGGGCAGCCTATGCTGGGTCTGTACCTCTTGTTTGAAAAATCTAACTTTTATTTCTAAAATATATAAAAATTATTAAAAACCTTAGAGAAAGGAAATAAAAGGATAAAAGGGAGAAAATGCTACAAATGAGACGAATAAATAAGATAAATATCGTTTTGCAAGCTAGAAACCGTTGAAAGAACCCGTGAAATGAGTGCAAAATGCGCACTCATCAGCCACTTCTTGGAGTCTGGACCCGTAATGGCCTGTTGATAGGAAGTGGGCTCATTCTCATCTATGAGCATCACATATCCAGTATGAGTCATAAGAAATCCATATCTCTCAGGCTCATACCGAATCCTATCCGACCTACGCGGTCCATGTGTTATAGGTACAGGATTCTCATCCACAACATCTTGTGGTTCCTGTCCTTGTTCCATCTCAGCCTCAATGTCTCAAACTTCTTCGAGTTCTATTTTCATCCCACTGATTCTTCTAGAAATAAATTCTTTTTCTAGAAAAATAGCAGTCCGAGCAACAAACACTTTGTGGTCGGTGGGATTATAGAAGTAATACCCTTTTGTTTCCTTAGGGTGTCCTACAAAGATGCACTTCTCGGATTTAGGGCCGAGTTTATCTGATGCTTCACGTCTCACGTAAGCCTCACAACCCCAAATTCTCATAAAAGACAAATTGGGACGCTTCCCGGTCCATATCTCATATGGTGTCTTTTCAACCGATTTAGATGGAACACGGTTAAGTGTAAATGCAACACTCAATAATGCATGTCCCCAAAATGAAGAAGGAAGGTCAGCTTGACTCATCATAGAACGAACCATGTATAACAAAGTTCTATTCCTCCTTTCAGATACACCATTCCATTGAGGCGTACCTGGTGGAGTAAGCTGTGATACTATACCACATTTCTTTAGATGATCAAGAAATTCTCGGCTCAAGTATTCACCTCCTCGATCAGATAGAAGCATTTTAATACTTTTACCGAGTTGATTCTGTACTTCATTCTATAATTCTTTGAACCTTTCAAAGGATTCTGACTTGTGTCTCATCAGATACACATAGCCATACCTACTGAAATCATCAGTAAATGTAATGAAGTATTGAAATCCACCTCTAGCTTGTATCGACATCGGTCCACATACATCATTATGTATAAGACCTAACAAGTCCGAAGCCCTTTCACCTTTTACCAGCAAAAGGAGTCTTCGTCATCTTGCCTAACAAACATGACTCACATGTCTCACATGATTCAAAATCAAATGAGTCTAAAAGTCCATCTTTATGGAGTTTATCAATACGAGTCTCGTTTATATGGCCCAAACGATAATGCCAAAGGTAGGTTTCATTAGAATCGTTCATTCTAACCTTCTTCGTATTAACGTTATAGATTGGCGTTTCTAGGTTTAGAACATACAAACCATTGCTCAAATATGCACCACCATAATAAATATCATTGAAATAAATAGAACAACAATTGTTCTTTATTACAAATAAAAAACCTTTCTTGTCAAGACAAGAAACAGAAATCAAATTTCTGCTTATGATCGGTACATAATAACAATTGTCTAGTTCTAAACCAAACCACTCGGTAAGGTAAGATAATATGTTCTGTGATAACCCGTGTAAGCAAAACTTAAAGAGTATACTTGATGCTGGACGGGTAGTTGGCTTTGGCTGGCTAACATTTGATCTCTGTTGGCCAGCATTTGGCGCGCCCGTGAGTCCATTGGTGCGCCTGGAGGGTAATTGGGTTTAAGTTGTGGTTAGTGGGAGCTAAGCACCTAAGGATGATTAACTAAAAGTTAATCAAGGTTAAGTGGCTGGAAAATGACTTGGCATTCTGGTTCTAGAAGTAAGTAGGAGGTGGGGGGGCTGCTTGGCTAGGTGGCAGGTTTGGGACCAAAGGCAGCAAGTGGCTGCTTAGTCACCTGCTTGCCTTGGCCCTTATCAGGTTAAGCAAGCAGCTCAACCCCTCATTTAGCCAAAACTTGGAAACTCTAGAGGGGAGAGCACTTAGCCAATTTCAAAGGGTTTTCTCTGGTTTTTGCATAGAAGGAAGAGGAAGGTGGGCAAAGGTTAGTATTTCTAGCCCTTTGGGTGCTAACTAGCTAGCCAAGTGAGCTGTTGGCTTGGGCAGTGCACAAACATGATTTGATGGGAAAGACTAAGCCATGATTTGAAGTATTTGGGCTATGACAGGGTTTCTAGTGGCGTGAGGGATTGTGTTTACTGTGTTGGTGCACAATTGGCCCTGCTGGGGGCCAATTGATGCGCCAAGTGCGTAATTGGCTCCGCTGGTGCACTAAAGGCCCCTGGTTGGCCAACAGGCGAGCCAATGGGTGCACCAATGCGCAAGCCATAGTTTGTGCATGTCTCTTACTGATTTCTATAGCCTACGTACCTCTGTGCTTGATGCTAATATAATCTTATGTGTGGGTAGGTGCTAAAACCCAAGGAGCGCCAAAAGAAGGAGAAGGGCCTAGTGAGGCCTAATCTAGTGTAAGTATGGGGTTGTATACCTGTGAATACTAGTGATGCTTTCTGGCTGGGCAGATGGCCCATAAGCTTGATGTTTGCACCTATGGTGCAATATGAAGTTGCTGATGATGGCCTTGGCTGGATTGTTGTGCCCATAATGGGCTAAGCATTTGCATCATACATAGCATACATTGCACTTGCATCAGCACTATACTATATGTAGCGAAGTTATACATGTATATGACGCTGGACCTTGCGGTGCTGATGACCGCTTGGTCATGTTAATGATCTTGCTGTTGGTGATCTGTTTGCTAAGCATTATTGGCATTCTGGCTATTCACTTGTATGTGCCACATAGTTGCTGAGCCGTGGACTCACCCCTTCCACTCTTTGTTTTTCAGGTTAAGGAGTGTTTTGTGGGCTGGTGTGTGAAGGCTCGTGCTGACTGGTGTCTTAGGCGATGGGTATATAGCTAGACTTGGCCTAAGCCTTGTTCTGTGTGTATGTAAATAAATAAGGGATGGTCTTGTAAGTTCTAAGTAGAGCCCCTTTGCTGAAAAGTTCCAAGTAGGATAACGGGATTTTGCCAAAGCTCCTGTCTGATTTACCACGATTTTAGTGTTATTTTCATAACCGGGGAGAACTGGGGAACCAACCATTTTTTTCATTTAAATTTTTTAAAATAGTGAGAACAGCAATATTCAAAGTCACTAACCAACTAAACTACTATACATTAATGTTATCTCTACATAAATTTTAGTATATATTAAGAATGACTTTAATTTTGATCATAAAATTATTATAATAAATATATTTTGACTATTTTTTAAAAAAATTAACATTTTTCGATAAAACGGTTGAACCCCGGTCCAATCCGATCGAACCCTGCTTCTCCTTGAACATCTCCTTCACCGGTTCAATGTCCGGTCGTGTTTTCAAAACCTTGAAAAAAACCTGAAAATCATGTGCAAGTTTGTATGTATCTTCATTTATTTTTACAAAAACTAGGCCTCGAGTCTTATCTAGATTTGAAAGTGGTAGGTCTACTTGTCTTATCAGGAATTACGTAGGTGGTAATTAATCTTATTATTTCTATGAGAAATAATCATAGGAAATGGTAGCGTCCAGACTATGGGGTGTTGTATACGTGAGGAATTGTATAGATTAGCCAGGTGGCAACAGTTAAAATAAAGAAAAAAAAATATGGCAAGTTAGTAGTAAGCACCGAACCCTAACTGAAGAGGTTGGGTTGTGGTGGTGTACATATAAACATTATAAGCCGCTTTGTTATTTTCATATTCTACTCAATTTTCCAAGCAGAAAACAGCGCCACCACAAACCAAAAAGACAGCCTTTTATATTAGAATGACATCCGTTTAACTTAATGATCACTTTATACATTCAACCAAGAAGAAGAAAATAGTGGTATTACAATGGTTAGGACTGATGAATTTGATCGGATCGTCGATTTACCAGACAACTTTTGGTGGGTTTTTGCTTTATAGATATTCTATATATCTGTAAATTTTATGTTTACGTATCTGTTGTATTTTTATTTGTATTCTATGTAGCAAATGATCTAACCTTGCATATCTTTGCTTTGTTGTTGTTCGTAGAAGATAATCTCATGATGGCTACTTAGTTTTAAAGTGTTCGAGTCTAAAATTTTAAGGCGAGTATTGTTTGCCTCACTTCATATGCTAATGTAGTTTTCCTTCCATCCTGCAGGAAGTTGGCATTCGCTTAGGGAGTCTCTGGAGAGCTGGAGATTTGGGTCCACTGGGAGGTGAACAGTGTGCGAGGGAACTTCATGTGATGTCTCCCACTGTTGACAAAGCCATTCCTTGCTCACATTGTTTTCCCTTTCCAATCACAACGTATGCACTCTTTTCTTCCAGTTTGGCGAGTCCATCGTCCTTTTGTTTGAAGGGTCCATTTTTTTCCGATAGAAGTCGTAGAACTTTATTGATGTGAATAATATTTACAAAAAGAATGAGAAAACAGAAAAAAGAAATGGCCTGAAACCCACTGTTGGAGGCACCACTATATCACTGAGTGTATCGAATCCTCACGGAGCCATCTGGACGCCACCCTTTGAAAGGCTCAGAGGACGAAAGAACCATTCCTACACTGTACGGGAACTGAGGGTGTACCAATTTGAACCACCAAAGTGCACGCGTGAGGATTATATCAAAGAGTGCATGCGGATCAAAAGCTTTCTGTTGAAAAACCAAAGCATTCCTTGCTAGCCATACCGACCATATCAAAGACAGTCCTAAAGCCACCCAAGCCTGCTGAGAATGTGACGCACCAGAGAACCATGGCCATTGGACTAACCAATCCTCCATGGTAGCCGGCGTTACCCAAGTGGTACCGCACCAACGGCATAGTCGAAACCAAAGGGATGACACACATACACAGTGAATAAATAGGTGAGCCGTATCTTCCTGCGTTGACGAACACAGGGGGCAAGAGGCGTCAGACCTTTGCAGTATTCCACGGCGTAAGAGTGCCGACCGGGTAGCCAACCCCGAGTTGAGAACCCGCCACAAGAAATGCTCCACGTGGGGAGGAGCTACTGACAGCCAAGGGAGAGGTTTAGGTGGAGCAAAAGAGGAGCTCGAACAAAGGACCAGAAAACCCGACTGCATCGTATACCTGCCACCATTGTCCGCGGTCCATTGCCATCCATATGCCCGGTCACCTTGATGGACTAACCCCTCCAACTCCCTCAAGAGTTGTTGGCAGACTTCAACTTCCCAAGAGTATAAAGGCCTTTTCCAACTATTAGCTTCCATCAAGAGCACTGATCCATGATGACATAGCATCTCCACAGTTGCCATTTGAAACTTAGAAACCCGAAAGAGCCTATTGAAGCGGTCTTTCAAGCAACCCAGCCATGACCATGGATCGAACCAAAACCAAAGTTGTCCTCCATCACCAACTCGTATTGCAAGACTGTCTAAAAGCTTCGCCCCTGAACGTCCGACAACCTCACCACTGCCTAAAATACCAGCCCATATTGGTGATGCTTTATGACTGTGAAAAGAAGTAATGAAGGTTGGGTCAGTGACAGCACACTTTGCATGGATCAGTGTTGGTTGTGTATGGTATCTCCACGGCCACTTAGAAAGGAGGCTTTGATTCTTCTCCAACAACATCTCCACTCCCAAACCACCTTGCTCTTTTGGTTGTGCAATACGAGTCCATGCAACCAAGCAAAGTTTTTTTCCTATCCCCCACCCCACCCCAAAGGAAGTCGCACTGAAGCTTCACAATCTTCTTGGCAACGGTTACTGGGATACGAAACAAAGACAAGTAATACAAAGGCAAGGAAGAAAGCACCGCCCTTAAGAACCACCCTACCCGCCAAAGACAAGAACCGCCCCTTCCAAGACTGGAGTTTAGACTTGAATTTCATAAGAACATGGTCCCAGCTTTTTGTGAGTCGCATATTGGCCCTTAACGGGAGCCTCAAGTAAATAAAAGGCAACTTTTCGGGCTTACAAAGCATACTGCCAGCCAAGAAATCCACCTCAGAGTCACTCAAGTTAACACCAGCCAATCCACTCTTGTGAAAGTTAATGCTAAGCCCTGACATTAACTCAAAGCACCGCAATATTCTTTTCAAAGTAAGCAAGGCAGCAGGCGTAATCAGAGAATAATAAGGTATCATCGGCGAACTGAAGAATAGAGACAGGTATATTATTTGTGCAACAGGGTTGCATAAACCTTGAGCCTCTGCTTGAGATAACATAATCGGAAGCCCCTCTGCCGCGATAAGAAAAAGGAACGGGGAAAGAGGATCCCCCTCCTTCAAACCCTTACACATGTCAAACTATGGTGATGGGGAACCGTTGATTAATACCGAAAGCACCGATGACTCAAGGCATCCAATCAATCCACTTGCACCCGAAACCCATCTTTGCCATTACCTGATACAAATAACCCCAAGATATCGAGTCATATGCTTTTCTAAAACCCAGCTTCCACACCACCGCCTTCAACCTATCGGACTTTAAAGAGTGAACCACCTCTGAAGCGACCAGTGCACAATCCAAAATATTTCGGCCAGTGATGAAAGCTGACTGTATATGGCTAATCAAAGACTCCATAACTGGCTTTATTCTTTCAGCTAGGATCTTCGATATAACCTTCTATACTCCATGAATCAGGGTAATGGGTCTGAAATCATCAAAGCTCCGTGCATCTGCTTTCTTTGGAATCAAGGTAATGTAAGCACATGTAGAACCCTTCGGTAAAGTACCCTTGTCAAAAAAGTACTGCACGAGGGCAAATAGATCATCCTTTAGGAAATCCCAACACTTTTTGTAGAATGAGAAATTAAAACCATCGGGGCCCTGCGCTTTCGAAAAATCACAGTCCCACACAGCAGACTTCAGCTCATCCATAGTCACAGCCCTCTCAAGGTTAGACGCACAGACCGCATCCATGCCTTTGAAAGGCAAGGCGCCCACCTTGGGCCTTCTCCCTGCAGGTTCCGAGTAGAGACCGGCAAAGAATCGTGAAGCTTCAGCTTTAATGTCAGCCGGCTCCAAAATATCAATACCCCCCACCTGAATTGAATGAATGCCTTTCTTCCGGCCCCTCGTACAGGCCACCGTATGAAAGAATCTTGTATTATGATCCCCAGATTTACCCCAAATAATCCGTGACTTCTGTTTCCATAACATTTCCTTTTGTTTTTCATGTTAAAAAAGCCTCATCCGTGCTTCTACCAACTCCTCCTTTTCAACCGAGGTTAAATCCTGTGTCTCAAATAGTAACTCGAACCGATCAATATTATTTTGTAGTGTCACCATATCCCTATCAATATTGCCAAAGGTAGACTTGTTCCACCTCCCCAACACGATCCTCAGTCGACTCAGTTTTTTTAGAAAGCAATACTTTCCCGGTAAGTCAACTTCTATAGAACACCACATACCTCTGATGATATCAATAAAACCAGGGTAAGTCCACCAACAAGTCAAGAACTTGAAAGGTTTATACCCCCAATTGACCTTCTTCTGAGCCAACACAAGGGGCTAGTGATCCTAGTGTCCATGCTTTCCAGTGTGCAAGAACAAGTGTGGAAAAGCCATACTCCATTCTGGTGCTACCATAACCCTGTCTATTCAACTTGCTCCAACTAAATTAGCCCAAGTGAAGCGCCGATCCTCCAAAGGAAACTCCAGAAGATGGAGTGAAGTCATAAACCTTCGTAATGCACCCGCCCCTCTCCTACATACTCTACCACTCCTTCTCTCCTCTGGCACCAAAACCTCATTAAAATTACCTAACACCATCCAGGGAGAAGGAAAAGAAGATTGCAAGGCTTCCAACTCTAGCCACATATCCACCCTTTGATCCAGGTCCATAGGTGCATAGATACAACAGAAAGTCACTACAAGATTTTTTTCACGCATGAGGCCCTCGGCCAATATCCAATGTCTACCTTTCACACACTTAGAGCAAGCAAAGACATCCTCATCCCACATGCACAAGAGCCCTCCCGAAGCCCCTATAGAATCTATGGAAAGGAAGCCCAAGTTGAGAGGTTACCAAATCTTCCGACACCATGCCTCATCAACACCCTGGATTTTTGTCTCTTTAAGAATGATAAAACTCGCCGAATTAGTAAAGACAAACGACCTCAAGTGCTGTTGTTTCGACTCTGCGGGAATACCTCTTGAATTCCAAGCAATGAGACTAAACATTAATACGAGAGAGACTCTATTCTACTGCTTCTTGTTCTACCAATTCTTTACCCATGTTTACCACGTCTAGGGGATTTTCAGACTTATCCCACCCTAAAGCATCGCCAATCGATACTGTGTCTAGTGCCTCCTGTTCGGAGAAAGAAACGGTATTTGCGTGTGTACTCCTTGGCTATGATAACCTGTCGTTAACCCTCCTTATAGCATTATTAGTGGAAGATTCTGATGATGCCACACTGCCTGTACTAGTCAGCTTTTTATATTTTCTCCTTTGAATAACCCTTGCTGCATTAACCGCGAGTTGGAGCCTTCTGTCAAGATAACTATCACTTCTCGTTCGGGACACACATGAGCCACTACTGCCTGACTTATAAGAACCCATGGATCCTTGAGACATATCATGTGATGGGCCTCTTGGTGTAACTAGGTCCTCCTCAACACTGTCCTCTAAAAGCCCCAAGGAGTTTAAGGTTTTGATCAGATTAGGGTTGTTGTCTGCCTCCATGTGTTCCTTGTGGCGCAAGCTTTGATGACAGTGACTGCAAAAATCACGCTTTGTATCCCCCCTTATCACTGCTTGACTTCCTGCTAGAAATGTGCTCACTCGATTCCTGGACAAGGATCTTGATCCCCGAAGATTCGCCCTTCTGCACATTAATTAATTTCTCCATTATGGGGATTATGCTCCAAAATCTCCATGATCCCAAACGGGTCAGTGCCTAATCCCTGAGAATCAGGAATTATGCCCTTTCCAAACTGGGACCTTGGTTGCCAATTAGTCTCCGCCGACGGTTGCACCGATTCCGATGGCCGGTGATCGGTCGTGCTTTCTGTCTCAAAGCTCCCCCCATCCTCCTGCATATCTTCATGAGAACCCAATTCCTCAACCACATCCACGGAGTACAACTGCCCACCCATGGAAATAGATAATGCCTTATTCAACATCCCTCCCTGCTCTGTCAATACCTCCACACGTGCTCCTCCCAGGCTTTTCCTGTTTTCCGTTTCTGGGTCGATTCGGATAACCTCACAAAAGGAAGACCCCACTAATGTAAAGAATTCGACACCCCAGACATGAAGTGGAGTACCTCGAATTGTTATCCAACATCGCCAATTCAACTCCCTATCCCCCTCCTTCTAAGGCCGAAGAGAATTAAACCAAAGGGGAACCCAATCGGGTTGTTCATTGTTTGAAGGGTCCATTATTGTAGATTGAAGTATTTGAATCTCCCAAGGGCATCCCTCACGGTGTGGAATGCCATTTGTAATTAAGAAACGATGGATATGTGTCGCTGTTTAGAAAGCCATCACTAATCAAATTGTCTGGCAGAAATAGGGTTCCTGGCGGAGGAGCTGATGGATTCGAGCAGGGTCCGGGACTTGGCGGCGAATCGCCTGATGGAGAACCTGAAGTCGTCGAACTTGTTGTAGAAATGGAAGTCCTTGTTAGAGGTGAAGTGATCACTCGTGGGAGGAGGAGAAGGGCCCCGCGGCTAGGGTTTGCAAAGTCTGGGACTTTGTTGTGGGGTCTTCCAACATATCTTCTGGGTCGTCTTGATATGTGGTGAAATTGGGGAAATTTCTTTTGGGGTAAAGATATATGTCCAGTACCGGTGTTTGGCTGATTTGTTATCGAGTACTGGGAGGGAGCTGTGGTGGCCAAAACCTATGTTGTCGGCAGGCAAGATTAATGAGAAAAAACAAAGAAAAATATAGATATTAATAGACAAATCATGGTTGTTTTACTAGTTTTCTTTTATTGCGCCCTCTAGTATCTAGAATTTTGACCCAGATTAGACAATTCGAAAGTCGTTAATCATTCAAATAACTCCACATCGATAAATTTTGTAACGAGTATTACCATTGCACTTAGTAAATGAACAATATGATTATTTTTTATGGTTGAATAATGTTTAGGTTGAGGACAACCTTTCCCCACTCTGAGTCATAATGGGCTACCAAAATTTTACAATTGTTCTTACACATTAACCACATTATCCACCTTGAAGGACGATTACGCAGCCTCATTTTACTTTATTTTTTGAATCTATGTCAACTAAACTAAGCCCAACCTGTTTGGTAAAGCCGGAAATCATTTATTTAAAAATTGATATAAAATTGGGGAGCGATTCTTTTTTTTATGGATAAAAAATTGGGGAGCGATTCTAATTACATGTTGTATCTTTTTTTTCTTTTTTTTTTTTGATGTAACAGATGATTTTATTGCTAATAATTGCAACATAATACAGTTCGAATGCCATCGCACAAATGACATACCCTTTGTTGGCAACATTTTATTGCTAATAATTACATGTTGTATCATGTAATTAGAAAATCATTGACCTTATTTTGTTCTATTTCGCCACCCTCTATATAAAAATTATAAGCGGCTTTGTCATCTTCACAATCAACAGTACTTACTTCCAAACTGCTGAAAGAACCGCAGCCACAAACCACAAAAACAACCCCTTAACCAAAACTGACTACTCTTATGATTTCTTACGTATATTCATGGAGAAGAAGATGGTAATGATGGCTACGGTTGATAAATTAGAATCACTAATTATCGGATCCTCGATTATGTTTTTCCTTGTATTAAACGATCTATCTATCTATCTATCTATATATATATATATATATATATATATATATATTACCTTTCATTTCAAAATTTTATTGTAAGTCTATTTGATTTCCTTGGATTTTCAACGTCCATAAGTTGTAGACCTGGACTAATTGTGAAGAGATCGGATGGTACATGCAACCTTTTCAATTATGCATGTCTTGTATAAAAGATTTGAAAAAAATTATTGTTTTCATAATTTTTAGTCTCAACGGAAACCAATCTTAGATCACAGTAATGCATTAAATAAACTGCATCCCTGCGCTCCCAATATAGGAAATGTAGTTTCTACTATTCCAAAATGATTTAAATTTGATTTTCCATTAACACTTGAAAGAATTCTAGCTAACTTGCACTTAATAGAGTTACTTTCTGCCTGTAATGAAAAATTTAAATTTTATTACAATTTTTTAGTTTGGCTTCCATTCTATTTTACTGATGATTAATGTGGGACCTATAACCATGTGTAGGGCTGGGTTTTGGAGACGGGAAATGAGAGAGTTTACAATGGTGGAGATGTTGAAATGCTTGAATCTCCATCATTCATACTCGGTCATCATCCTAGGTACTTTAACATGCAAAAAAGTTTTTGGTTGGGATACTTGTCCAAGGTGAACTTATATCTCTCGTTCCACATCGGATTTGGCCAACCTGGGACTTGGTCGTTATGGTGTATGTCTCTTCATGTCTATCGGATCAACCCAGAGAACAACTTCATAGATTCTGCTACTCATTGGTATGACATGCCTTTGTAGTATTCGTCGTTGGCATGTCATGCCTTGTCGTATTATCTATGCATTTTATAGTTTTCTTCTACGGGATGTATCCCTACGTACCCTAACAAAACTAGAATGCCATCAGCATTCATGTAGTCGTTGCTCTGAGAAGTTGTATATTTCTAGAATGCCATCAGTAATTATTGAGTATGTATATTTTCACCCTTCTTGTGATTTTGCATTTCTTCTATGGTATTATGAGGAACAAAATTACATCAGAATATCGCCATCATCGCCTGAGGCATGCTGTAGGAGGGGGCTGCATCATACAAAAAAAAAATGTGGTGGGTTGGCAAGTAGGGCCAGAAGCTCCAATGTTGTGATTTTATATTAAGCATGTTTGGAGAGTCTTCTTGAAGAAAGACTAGGATGGGTTGGAAATTGAAGAAAATAAAAAAGGTAACATGCAACTTAACCCACCCATGTGTAGATGTTTATATGCATACAGTTGGTAAATCGTGGGTATCTGTGGGTCTGTTGGTGAATACCAGGATGGTATTGGATGGTATTTGGCTAGGTACAGAGTTGGTGTATGCTAGGATGGTGTCAATATGTGGGTTTCAGTAAATCTGTAGACGTTTGTAGATATAGTACTCATGGAAAACAAAGAATTATTGGAAGAAAGTGGTTCAAAAAATTGTGGGTTCAGATGCATGTTTGTGATATGATGGACCCTAAGGTAGTTTTTTTTATTTTGCTTTATAGAGCAATGATATCTATTGATGAGTAAGATATGTGGAGGAAAAAAAAACTCCTAACAAACATGACTAAACCACTTCAGTCAAAAAGGAAAAGCACAATTGATGACTCCTATGCATGACTAGGCAACTGGAGTTGTACTGGAACAAATTCCCACTTGGTGTCACCCTAAGGTAGTTAGGCCCCTCTTCCACTAGTTGGTTTCCTAGTTTTCTTTGGTTGCCCTTCTATTATGTAGAATTTTGACCCATCAAAACCAAATTCGGCTTGTGTGACCTACCTTATCGGTGAATCTCCCAAAGGTTGAAAAAGTCTAAATCTCACAGTTCGTTTCTCTTAAGCAGTAATTCTCCCAAAGGTTGAAAAAGTCCGAATCTCACCATTGGTTCGTTTCTCTTAAGCTGTAATTACTAAATACTACCGAGTACTCTCTAAGCCTAAGCCTACCAGTTATAAGCGGCTTTGTCATTTTGAGAATCAACTCATTCTTCCAAACTCCTGAAAGAACCACCGCCACAAACCAGAATAAAACACCCCTTAACCAAAACTTACCACTCTTATGATTTCTTATGCATATTCAAGGAAGAAGAAAGGAGAAGAAGAGGGTGGTGATGGCTAGGGCTGATAATTTTGAATCATATATGGGATCGTCGATTTATCAGAAATCTTTTGGTAGGTTCCCATTTCTTGAGGATGTCATTGACCGATTATCTTTTTCTTTGTTTTAAACGATAAATGTGCATGATTACTTTTCATTTCAAAATTTTATAGCTAACTCCATATGATTCTTTTAATTTTCGATATATATCTGGATTAGTTATGAAGGGGTTCTAACAGCTAACTCTATATATGGTTTCTTTTAATTTTCAACTTGGATCTGAACTAATTATGAACAAATCTGATATGGTACATGCAACCTTTTCCAATATGGTTAGAAGATTTGAAAAGAATATTGTTTTCAATATCAAATTCTTGTTTCTATTCTAAATCTGAATTAAAACTAGCCTTAGATCACAGGAATGCATTAACTTCCAAATATGGGTAATGTAGTTTTTACTGTTCCAAATGTATGACATAACTTGGCTTTCCGTTAACACTTGAAAGGATTAATTCTAACTTGCATTTAGTTTAATTGATGATTTTGGGATAGGGTTATTTTCTGCCCGTAGTTAAACAATTCATTTTTTATTATCAATTTTTAAGTTCAACTTGCGTTCTATTTTACTGATGATTGTGGGATCTATAATCATGGCAGGGCATGACTTTGGCGATGGGCAATGAAAGCAAACAATTCCACGGTAAAAACATTCTTTAATTTTTTTTCTCATAAATCTTGCTATTTTATAATGTCCATCACAGATATACGGTAGTTTGGAAATTGATTATTTATAATTATTGACACAATGGGTAGCAAGTTACTCTGGCCCGTTTAGGAGAAAAGTGCCAGTTACAAATACTTAGAAATACAAATTTTAAATTCTACTGTTGTGGCCTATGAAGGTTGGATATGGTCGATGAGAAAGCATTTAGTGAGGGAAAAGTAAGCAAGTATACAAATCTTGTCATCCTATAATATATTTTTTGAATAGATAAGTATGTTTTTTTCCTTTTTGGTTTTTTAAAACATTTTTTTTGTTGTGTTTAAATTTTGTAAAATTAGACTTTTAAAAAAAACATTTGGATTTTTTTTTTCCCAAAATGTACAACCGAAAATTTATGAACTAGTATTGGCGGATTTTTCAAGCTTTAGTTTTTTTCTCAATACTCCTTCAATGTGTGCGAGTATATTGTAATCAAAAAATTTTCAATAATGATTCTGAAATTGTCCGTTTAGCCTCAACCGGTGCATTTTCCATGGCACTCCCACTCGTGCCTCCAGAAGCATTTTAAAATTAAAGCTTGAATAATTTGGCCAATACTGGTTCATAAATTTTATGTTGTACATTTGGAAAAAAAATCCAAAAATAGAATTTTGTAAAGTTTAAGTTTACAAAAATTTAAAAAAGCAAAAATAATATTTTAAAAAAACAAAGTAGAAAACAACATATTTATCTATTTAGTAAACATATTGTAGGATGACAAGATTTGTGTACTTGCTTACTTTGTCCTCTCTAAATGCTTTTTCGCCGTATTCTTCAACCGAACCATATCCAATCTTCATAGGCCATAACCTGTGGATGCTAAAATTTGTATTTTTAGGTCTTTGTAACTAGCACTTTACTCGTGAACTGCCACTGTAACTTGCCGGCCATTGTGCCGCCAATCATAAATAATCAAAATTCTGAGTTAGTGTGTATGTGGTGGACATTGTGAGAGTAGCAACACTTATGATAAATAAAAAATTGAAGAATGTTTTTAGCCATGAAATTTTTTCTGACATTAATATTTTCAAGTTTTTAGTACCGTTTCTTCTTAAA
>JAKUCV010007386.1:0-11248 GCA_028386065.3 Turnera subulata
TGATTTAAATCTGAACAAAGAACTAAAGGCAAAAGGTATGTATAATACAAATCAAATAAACTACTACTTAATGAACAACAAAATAAGTTAATTCACCAGACCCAAATCCAGATCCAGATCCAGATCCAGATCCAACACTACAGAGAGGATAGTAGATCACCGAAACTCACAGTATAACTTATCAATCATCCACAAAGGTCAATGGGGGAGAGAAGGGTGGGTAAGGGAGGAACTTTAGGAAATGATAGGAATGGGCGGGATAGGGAAGACAAAAGAAAAAACTCGCTTTGTCTTCCCAATCCACCCATTACCTACAACTTCCTCTAGCCCCATCTTCCTTACCCATCTCCTCACTTCTGCTTCTTTCCTACCCTATCTTCACATTCACAGTACAAAAGCCACACACAGGAGGAGGGCAGACTAGTTGATATATAGAAGGGCAAGATAATTGTAATCAACTTGCACTTCCTCGAAGGCGCATGATAATGACTTTCAAAGACGCGTTTCCCCAGGAATATTATTAGTTTAACACTTTAACTAGAGTGAAAGAATGCTAGTGGTAATGAATTATTACCACTAAAGTCTAATCGCCAGGACTATTGTTACTACTAGCTAATTAGACTTAAAAAAAGATTAGTACTAAATTATTATCACTGAAGTGTAAACTGTAAAGCTACCACCCAACCCAAAATCATGGATCAACTAAATTTGCGCTTATTTATCATCTTGAACTAAATTTGCTTTGTAGTACCAAGTTAAACTTTTTTTTTTTTAACGATAAGTTAAACTTGTTTTGTACTACACAGGACTGTATTTGGATGTATGTACTGTGAATAGAAAATTACTCCACTACAAGTTACAACCGTAAAAAAGATAATTCAGCTGGACATGGAACTTGGGAGAGGAAGCTAGGTTGTTAAACCCAGCCCGACCATCGACCCAGATTAGCGCTTAAGGGTCAAGGGGTTCAACCGGGAATTGGTAGCGAGTCAATAGGGTTGTTTAATTCTTCATAAATTTTGTAAAAAAATTAAGGGAAAAAAAATTTATAAGGAGATCCAATCCAAAAAAACATCATAAACCAGTATGATTAAAATAATATTAATAATCCTGATTTTGTGTTTTACACATTTAAGTTTTCTTAACTAGCCTTAGTCTCAATAAGCTAATGGGCCGTATCAAGCTAATGGGCCGTATCATCTCAAGCCTAATCTAAAATAAATAATTTTTTGAACTAATAAATACACAGCCCAACAGAATCCTAATTCTAATAAACAATTTTTTAAACTAATAAATAATTTTTTTTCTTTTTTTGTACTTCGGAAAGGAAAAACATAGTACATCAGGTGCGCAAAAGAGCAGCACCAGATACATCAGAATGCAAAGAAACTAACACAGCAAGCGGAGGAGCCTGCCAAATATAAAGACGGGCCTCCTGACGAGCTCCCATTTTAGCCAATACATCAGCACTAGCATTCGCCTCACGAAAGATGTGGCAAATACTGCAATCCCAGGATCTAGAGATAAACTCCTTGATGTCCAAAACCAGCGCAGCAAGAGGATGAGTCACAGAGACACCCGTAGAAATTAGTTGGACAGCAACCTTGGAATCACTCTCCAGAATCACCTTTTGAAACCCACGCTCCCAGGCTAGCAGGAGCCCCTACCTAATAGCGAATAACTCAGCAGAAAGAATTGTTGTGAACCCTACATGAGCAGAAAACCCACATATCCATCCCCCCAAATGGTTCCTTAACAAACCACCAGCCTTAGTGATGCCCGGGTTCCCTAAGGCACTCCCATCGACATTAATCTTTAACCACAAAGCAGGGGGAGGCCTCCAATTCACCCAATGAGCTTGACGTAATGGGGTTACAGGGGCTGCCGAGGAGAAGGCAGCTTGATACTCATTCAGCAAACTCGTTGCCGTATCAACTAGATTCCGAGGAGGGGTCCGCTCATTCTCAAACACAAACGGATTCCGGTCTGTCAGCTCTATTGGCATTAGCATCAAACCATGACAACAAATCAGCAGCATAAAAGGAGCTACGTGAGGCTGCAGGCACCACCAGATCCCAAACCTCCCCAACCCTCACACACTTCCGTAGCAGATGGTCTACATCCTCCTCCACCAGCCCACACAAGGAACAAATGGCAGAATTAGCAATCCCTATAGCATGCATGCGGGAATTTGTCAACAGTCGATTCCAGCGAACCAACCAGACATAGAAAAGGATTTTTTAAGGCAACTGCAAGCGCCATACCCATCTCCAATCAATGTTCTGCACAACACCAACATCCTGAGTTAACCACTTGTAGGCCGATCTGGCAGTAAATGCACCATTTGAAGCAAGCCCCCAATACAAAATGTAGAACCCGAGACTGAGAGAGGGACTGCTTGGATCTGGTGGAGCACATTCTGAGGGAGCAAGCCATGAAGAACTGTGCCATCCCATTCACGATTGAAAATTATGTCCAAAACCCTCATGTCTTACAACTCCACAGGTACCTCGACAACACACAGTTCTGAGAGGAATGAAGCACCAACCCATCTATCATGCCAAAGAGAGACTTCGTCTCCCGAGCCTATATGCCACCTAAGACCATCCTCCAAAGCATTGATACTGTGGACAATCCCCTTCCAAAGTGGTGATGCTAACACACTTGGAGAATGTGACAAAAGGTGATCATTCCCCAAGTATTTGGCTCGGAGTAAATTCGCCCACGGCTTATCCACCTCCTGCAACAAATCCCATCCAACCTTACCCAACAGGGCTATATTGTTCTCACGTGCCCGGCAAATGCCCAACCCCTCCTGGACCTTGGGCTTAGTAACAGCATCCCAATTAACAAGGTGGATGCCGCCAGACTCACCTCGTGACCATAAGAAGTTTCGAACTAGCTGATCAATAACTTGACATACGCCAGAAGGCAACCACATTGACTGCATCGTGTAAATAGGAATGGTTGTGAGTGTGGATTGTATCAAGGTAACACGCCCCACCAAAGTTAGATGCTTGGCCTTCCACGATTGGAGCCGCTGCTGAATCCTGTCAAGAACATACTTGAAAGTGGCTCGTGTGACCCTACCACTAAGCAGAGGCACTCCCAAATAACTCCCCAAATCCTCCGTAACTACCATATTCAACTCCCTCCGGAGAAGAGCAATCCTTTGGCGCGGTACACATGGTGCAATGTAAACAGAGGACTTTTCCGGACTAAGCTGCATCCCGGAGAAGTCACAAAAACACTGTAGGGTATTGCGTACCACTCTTGCCTGCTGAATAGTAGCTTCAGCAAATAATAACACATCATCGACAAACATCAAATGGGAGAAGGATGGGAAAGTTTGTGATGCTCGAACAGGCTTCCAATCCTGATTTTGAACTTTCTGACAGATTAACAGAGAAAGCCTCTCCATACAGAGGACGAAGAGATACGAGGATAGTGGATCTCCTTGACGTAAGCCCCTTTTGGCTGCAAATGAAGGTAATTTCTCCCCATTCCACAAAAGAGAAAAGGTAGTAGAGGACACACATGCCATAACCAAAGGCTGCGGAAACCCAAAAAAGAGAAGAGTGTCCTCCAAAAAGGACCAGTTCACCTGGTCATAGGCCTCAACAAGGTCAATTTTGATTGCCAAAGCCCCCTTACTACTCTTTTTCCACCGAAAGGAATGGAGTAACTCCTGAGCAATGATGATATTATTCCTTGTTCCACGACTCGGAAAAAAGCTTGCCTGCATAGGGCTCACAAGATCATGCAACAGAGGCCAGATGTGATTCACAGTTACCTTCGTAAGCACTTTATAAGGGACATTGCAGAGGCTAATAGGCCGGAACTGCGATACCACCTCCGGGACCTCCACCTTAGGTATTAACACAACCAAAGTTTCGGCAAGCTTAGAATCAATGGAACCACTAGAGAAAGCTTGCTGCACCATATCCCACAGATCATTACAAAAAAATTTCCCAAAATGTCTTGAAAAATATCGGCTGGAAGCTGTCCGGCCCAGGGGCCTTGTAATTACCCATGGCGCGGAGGGCATCCCAAACTTCGCACTTATCAACAGCCCGTAACAAGGACACCGCATCAGCCCTCGCAACAGATGGAGGAGCAGCTGTAAGCGAAGGGGCACTGACCACATCCATAGTCACACCAAATAGGTCCTGAAAGTGGGAAGAAACCTCCTGCTGGATAAGAACAGGGTCTGACGACCACTCCCCTGCAATTTTCAACCTCTCAATCTTGTTTCGTTTGCGTCGGCAGACTGTGGACAAGTGGTAAAACCGAGTGCATCGATCACCCTGTACAATCCATTGATTCCGAGATTTCTGGAACCAGAGGATTTCCCCTTGCCGTCGCACCTCATTGTACTGCCCCTTCAATTCTTTCTCCAAAGAAACCAAGGCTGAATTAGACCGGGATGCCAACAGCTGCTGGACCCCACGCAACAGCGCTAACAAATGGCGCTTTTTTCGAAACACATTTCTGAAGACCTCCTTATTAAACTTTTGCGAGGCCAATTGAAGCCTGTACAGGGACTGCTCAAACTGACCAGCCGTGCAAGACTAGGCATCAGAAACCACCTGCTTATAGCCATCATGCCTCAACCAGATAGCCTCAAAGCGAAAAGGCCTAGCAAGAGGAATATTGGAGACACCAAAGAAATAAAGAAGAAGAGGGTGGTGGTGCGAATATGTCCTCGGGAGATGCACAACCGAGGCCTCAAGGATTAATTCTCGCCACTCTCTGTTTGCAACTATCCTATCTAAACGACGTTGTACAGTTCTCACACCCCGAACACTACAAATCCATGTATAAGCAGGGCCACAGAACCCCAAATCCAACAGATGCAGCTCATTCAGCCGGTGATTGAACAATTGAGCCAGGGTGGGTGAGAAGGCACCGCCAATAGTTTCAGACGAGGACAAATAATCGTTGAAATCGCCCATCAAAAACCAAGGGGCACTACCCGAAAGCTGAAGATTATTAAGATGATCCCAAACAGAACTACAAAACATTGCATTAGGATGCCCATAGATGGCAGACTCGTACCAAGAGGCACCCGATAAAAGAGAGAAGTAGAAGGTGAGACACTGTGGGTGAGAAGCCACAGGAGACAGCGAAACCTAGTGACTGTGCCATAATACCCAAATTCCACCCGAAAAACCAACGGGATCCATACGAACCGCCGAATCAAAACCAAGGCTAAGAGAGATCCGAGCCGCTCTAGTACCACCAACCCGAACCTCACAAAGAAAGGCCACATCCGGCCGATGCTGCACACACAAATCCCTGAAACTCCGCTTAAACTCCCGATTCCCTGCTCCACGAAAATTCCATGAAAGGCCTTTAATCATTAAAAAAGAAGAGTAGAAGTAACCTGGAACCCCAACTCAAAAGAGAGCATCCATTGGAACCACCAGACGGTCATTCTCCAACAAACCCGACGAAGCATGAACCAGCTGCAACTCTTGTTGCACAGTGCCCACAGACCCATCAGGAGGCTTAGGATTCTGCTCCTTCACACTGAGAGAGGATTTGGAATGAAGGGAGCTGAAGGTAGCGAGAGCAAGGACGTAAGGGGGACCTGCGGAGGCACTAGTGCAGCAATTAAGGGCAAGGAAGGTTCTTGAGCGGCTAAGGATGGGCTAGGGGAAATAGTAACTGGGCCAAGAGGGATCACATAAGGAGCCCGAGGAAGCTTATCCTTCTTAGGAGGTCCACTAGTCTTGACACTACTAGACGGGCCCGAAATGGGCTTATCAGCAGGCCCAGCAGAGAAGACCAGAGGGGTGCTTGTTGAAGGATCAGATCGTCTACGTTTTAGACGTGGGGGCACCACCCTCATCACATCATTGACCGTAGGAACTCGTGGAGGACTAGAAACTGGTTCAACAGAAGACATGTCCTCCGATAGTGCCGTAAACCGATTAACCATTTTGCCACCTGGACCATTTTTCAGCTCAACCGGATTCCAGTCACGAGGCGGACGTCGGACTGGTCTGCCAACCACCATCCACTCCCCAAAGTCTTACGAAGCCCTAACAGGAGCAACTGGCACATCCTGTACATCCTAATCCATCTGATCAGAGACCGCAGCACCAGAAATAGGAGCAGAGCATTTTAAGGGCGAAGTACAGGCACTAGCATTATGGCCATAAGTGCCACAGGACATGCAGATAGTATGCAGGCCTTCATAATGCACTTTGAAATGCTCGCCACGAGTGGTTACATCAGGGACAAGAGTCAAAGTAAGATCGATCTCCATACACATACGAGCATAAAGGGCTCGCGAGGCAGTTGAGGTATTCGAATCCACCCGAATAGGGCAACCAACACCCCTGGCCGCAGTTTCAAGAAAATCATCATCATAATACATCAAAGGAAGTCCAGGAAGCCTTACCAAGGGAAGTGTCCTCTTAATAACATCCAACTCAGGGCGAAACTTGGGAAACCACTGGCGAACTGTGAGGTAATGCCCTTGCACCATCCACGGTCCTCGCTTGATCACCCGCTCTATGTCATCTGACTGAGAGAGTCGTGCGAGAAAGCAACCAGCACCCAGGTCCAGCAAGTCCAGTTGTCCCTTCGGTTGCCAAATCTGCACCAAACGGGTGTGGAGCGCTTTATAACCAATATCACGGCCCAACACTCGAAGGATCAATGAATCACGCCAAGGGAGGCATAACTGCTTGTAGTAGTTCTTATCCAATTCAAAGGATGGATGGAGGCGATTGCCATCAACAAAGCTCATGCGAACAACCCCAGCTTCAACCAAGTCCACAATAGGTTGCCTATCCTTGGCACGCTCTTGGTCTCGCATAAGAGACTCCAAGAAGGGCATACGAGGAGAGCTAGTCTCAGCTATATCAGTATCATGGATATCAGGGGTTGGATCAGGGGGTTTGACAGGCAACGATGACGGAGGGGGTGCTAGGGGATGATAGGTTTCAGAGGACGACATGTCAAAAAAGAATAATAATTTTTTTCGAGACCATTGTTATGTGTAAGTCCACTAAACACCAGCCATAATCGTTGCTCTTTTCTTTTCACGCGCGACGATCTTCGTCTTCTACCTTCTATTTTCTTTGCTTTTTCAACCATTAGTACATTATACCTCCCCGCTTTGAGTTGCAATTTTCTCCCCTCCATCTTCTCCGTGTTGGAAAATTGTAATATATGTGGTTGATCTTGAAGAGATACACTCCACGACATGTTCCATGTCACTGGAGATGAAGATAAGCTTGCCTAATGTGTTCTTTGACCGGTCAAAACCGTCAATGGTTCTAAAAAACCGGAAAACCAGCTAACCCGACTAAGTTTTAAAACACATAAAAGCGTACTTACTTACCGATTAACCGAATGCAACTGGCCGGTCGGTCTGAGTTTGACAAGCATGACAAATGATAATGAAGCAATACTTTTTTCCCTGGGAAGGGAAAAAAAACAAATGGGAATTGCAAAAAAAAGAGGTAAATTTCAATTTGCACCTTTTAATTTGAGCTTAAACCCAGTTGGACAACTTCACTTTCACTTATGTTCGAATGAATTGGCATTTTTCATTTTCACTTCTGTTCAGATAAATTGGCAACTAAACTTTATATCAAATCGCTCAGCTCGTATGGACAAGTAAAACGATGCATCCTTCTTTGTGTTATTTTTATTTTTTTATTTTCTTTTTTTCCAGACTTTTCCCACCAATTTGCCTTCACTTTTCAATTTCTTTTTTTAAATTGAGAAATAGGAGAGGGGCTGAGATGGCGAGAGAGGAAATGGAAAAAATGAAAAAAATAAAGATAAACCTACTCTATGCAAGTCGTTCAGATATAATTTCATAATGGATGTTAAGTTGCCAATCGGTTTGTAAAAACAATTAAGTTGCTGAAGTGGTTTTAGGCTAAGCAAATGGACTAATGCTTTTTTTTGGTACCTGTGTTGTTCTTGATTATCACAATTCATACCTGTGTTTCAATTTGGTCACATTTCGTCCCTCAATTAAGTCGGATTTGCCTAATTTAGTTATTTTGACTGTTTTACCCCTTAAATCAATGACATCTCAGTTTCTTCACCCGGATTCTTCACCTAACCGACTCGAAACCTGGTGGATACCTAAATCCTAACCGAAACCTGACCCGAACTAGACAATCTTTATTATTTCCCTTTTTTCTCTTATTATTTTTTTTCCAAAAAATTTTATTCTAAAAATAGATTTTTTTTTTTTTCATTCTAGTAATCTGCAATCTATTTTCTTTTCGACCCAAACACCTTCCCACCCAATAACCCAAATATTTATTTTTAGAACTAAAAATAGATTGCAGATTACTAGAACGAAAAGAAATATCTATTTTTAGAATTAAAATTTTCGGATAAAAAATAATAAAATAAAATAAAAAGGAAAATAATAATTTTTTAAAAAATGTCCAGTTCGGGTTGGGTTTCGGTTAGGCTTTGGGTATCCGCCGGGTTTCGGGTCGGTTATGTAACAGCCCGGGTAAAATTTTTGATTTTTACCGGGACTGTTAAAGTCGTTATGCAGTGATTTACCGAATGAATTAATCTTGGGTAATTAATTCAGGGTAAATCGGGAGTCGTTTTTCGAAACCGAGAGTTTTCCCGCGCTCGGGAGAATCTTTCTAACTAACCGAGCCTCGGTTTTCAGTTCCGAGAGTTGGGCAATGCTCAGGAGAATTAATCGGATTTTCCGAGCTCAAGTCATATTTTTGGATTCGGGACGGAAAATTACGATTATGCCCCTGTCCTCTATCCTTTTCTTCTTTTCTTCTTTTCTTTTCCTCCTTTTCTTTCTCTTTTCTCTTTTTCTTTCTTTTCTCCTTCTCTTTCTTTCAGCCGCCGGCCCTTTTCTTTTCTTGTCATTTTCCGTTTTACTTTCCCGTGACTCATTCCTATTTCTTCTTTGTTTCTTCCTCAACCTCTCCACTGAACTCCTCACGCCTTCCCTGCTCTACCCTCTTCCTCGCCCTGTTTCTTCCGTCTTCCCCTCATCCCTGCCAAATCCATCTTCACTACCCCTCCTTCCCCTCTCTCTCGCCATCACCATCTTATCTCCTTCCTCCTTCCTCCCTCCTCTTTTCCCTTCCGCCTTCTCTGCCACCGCTGCCGCCCAAAGCCGCCTCCCTCACGCTTCCACCATCGCCGCACCATGTCAGACGAGCCGCCCCTACTCCTCTCTTCTTCCCCGTTATCTTCCTCGCTGCATACAGCCACCGCGCCGCCGCCACCGGAGGACTGAGCCCGTGTCACCACGCCTCCGATCTCCTCCCTACAACCCATCTGTCACACCGTCGCTGCCGACCCTCTTCCCCTGTTCTCGCGGTGCCGACCACACCTCCTGCCTTCACTGCCGTGACGACCGTCATCATCTCTTCTCCTCTGCAACCTACGCCTCCATCGCGCCTGTCGTTCGACATCACCGAGTCTGGGTGAGTTTCTGGCTGCGTCTCATCTTACCTTTCCTTCTGTCTTCGATTGTTCTGAATTTTGGATTGATTGAGTTGAATTGTTTATGGGTTTGTGACCTTGGTGTGTTGCTGTTGTGGTGAGTGAGGGCTGAGGTGGTGATGAAGATGATGTTTCTGTGGCAGTGGTTGAGGTGTTTTGGGTGTTGGGCGGGATGG
Source organism: Turnera subulata (assembly GCA_028386065.3). Classification (NCBI taxonomy): domain Eukaryota; kingdom Viridiplantae; phylum Streptophyta; class Magnoliopsida; order Malpighiales; family Passifloraceae; genus Turnera; species Turnera subulata. The sequence goes on from JAKUCV010007386.1 coordinate 9,642, forward strand.
TTTAAAGGTGTTCCGGCCGTCGACAGGTCACTGCGGCCATGATGATGGTGTTAAAGGACGGGATGTTGTTCTGGTGGAATGGTTTTGATGTTTTTCTGGGCGGTGAACAGTAGCAGAAGATTTTGGGTTGTTGTGGCTGCCGTGAACAGTGTTTGGCCGGATTCCGGCGAGCCCCCGGTGCCTCGGGAATTTTCCGGCGAGCCCGGAAATGGATCCGTTGGGTAAACCCGAACCTTTGGACCATATGCACAACCAACGGACCTCGAACTCTAATAACGAACCCGGATTTTTAACGGTTTTAATTGAAGTGATGATTTAACCTAATTAAACTTCTAATTCTATTTATGTCTTATTTATTCATTTTCGGTGTTTGATTTATAATTAGATTTCTGATTGGGCTATTAAAAGGCCCAATGTATTTCTCGTATAATTATGTTTTGCCTGGGCTCGTACAAGGCCCATCGAATTTAACTTTCGATTAATTAATTTTAATTGGACTAGTTAATTTAAAAGGCCCAGTTATACTTATTTACTTGATTTAGTTGTCAAATATAAGCTTAAAAAAATATATAAATATGATTATTTATGAGTTATAAACACATATGTATAAATGACTATATATATATATCCTATTAAACTTATGTTTAGCTAAATAACAAAGTTACAACTTGATTTATCACATAAATATATATATGGTTAAATAGGAATTACCTACTATATATGTATAAATATGGTCACACTAGATATACGTTTAATCTAGTATCGATTTATGTGTAAATATACATGTATATATATACGTATTTTAATATGTTTATGTTTTCCCTTATCGACAAAGGGCTAAAGGGCCGGGATATCGGCTTGGAGCTCGGTTTCGGTTTTCAACTTAAAGATCGAGTATGACTGGTATATCGATTAAAGAGGCTAATTTCATATTAAAGAAAAACATGGAAATAATAGGAATTAGACTTTGTAAGTTTCCTAGAAGCTATTACGACATTCATAATGAGCTAGACACGCAGCGGAAGCTAGGAAACTAAACCAAGAACCACATGTGAAGCATATAAACCGTATAACAAAATTTCGTACCTTGTTCGGTTGAGGTCTTTCACCCAACTGCTGGAACAAATCATCTAGACCAAGACGAAGGCTGGAACGAATCAGTAAGAGCAAGAAGAAGACCCGCTCCTCTACGGTATCCACACGAACCGTGACCTTCCCGGGATCGTCGCACGAATCCAAGAACCGAGCACTCCCACTTGATGTGCTAGCAACAAGGTAGGAGTTATTGTGTGTTTGGATGCTCTTGCTTCTTTCACAAAGAAGAAGAACTGAAGGGAGGTATTTTCAGAGTGTTTTTTGGGGCTGCCAAAAACGTGGTGAAGGGGATGAGAATCAGCTCAAATGATCTGATCACCAAGCTCCACACCATCCAAAAGCTCATTAGTGGAGGTAATGGCCAACACCTTGGCCCCATTGCCCATTACCCACCATTATCATGTCAAGACACAATAATACTCCACTAACCATTGTCATCATGCATAGCACCTAAAGAGGCACAATCATGCAGACAATAAGTGAGCCAACCAGCCCAAAAACGACCTGGTTCA
>JAKUCV010007387.1:0-19252 GCA_028386065.3 Turnera subulata
TTATTTTATTATTACAACCCAACCATAATAATAAACGACTAGGGACTTTTAAGAATATACATATCAAATACATATACACTAGGGTTATATATATGTGCAAGCGATTATCTCATAATCATATATATAGGCATAACCTCAAATATGTATACATGAATACAATCATCCATAGATTGGCTTTTGGGCATATTACTAACACCATACGCGTGACTAAGACACCACATGATAACCTAAAACCTCAAGGTATTAGATACATAGGTCCACCTCACTTATATATACTAATTTTTGTGCATGTAAGATGTACATGATATAATAATATATAATATGAATATTTTTTGTAAAGTGATTATTATTATTATCAAAATCAAAATGAAATTATGTTGACAAATAGTAAGATAATTTTATAATTTTAAATAATGTTACAATAATTAAAAAATCAAATAAAGTGGATCTAATAACAACATTTTTTATTTCTTTCTATTTTAACTTTCTTAAGATTTAGTTGTGTTCCTTTCAAACTTCTTCTGAAACAAATAACCATTCTTTTCTACTCTACTCGTTTGCTCTGCTCATCCCTACGAAGAAAATATATTATCCGTCTTGGTAAGCAATCGACTTTTGAATTTCTTGCTTTGTCTACAAAATAATAATTCTTCCTTGTTGAAAATCATGAATCACAATATTGATATTTTTCATAATTAATTGTATATTAATATTTTTTCATAATTAATTGTATCGGAGGGAAACCCTCAGACATTGAGGATAATTTGCGCTCGCCTCCACCTAATTCAATTACATGTGTAATTTAATGTTTTTAATAATATCTTTCAGAAAAAAAATTTAGTGATACTTTTCTAGAAACTTGTGCATTTTATTTTATTTTTTTGAGTATGTAATTTCTTTTATTTATGTTCAGTGTATGATCTACTATTTTTGGCAATACCTTTACGTAGCATAAAAAAGTTGAGGTTGATTTATTTTGTTTAACACGATGTCTTTTATTATTATGCTTTGACAAAAAAGCTTTTCATGGTAGGGGCTAGCTAGAAAGTTAAAAGTTAAAATAGACCTTCAAGACATGAGAAAAATTAATGAACCTATTAATTAACTAACATAGATGAATCTAAAAAGAAAATCGATTATTATCAATAGAATTAGAGATCATAATATGTGGCTTTGCAAGGAGGAAGGGAAAAAAAACCCCCTCTTGTTTACCGCACCAATTAAAACTCGATTATGATGCATTGAAATAAAGATGAGAATATCCAATAAAGACAAAAAGAGTCTTGGTTGGACCGGTAATCTAATGAAGTTTAGGAGTCTTTAGTTATTTGTGGAGGAGAAGTTTGTATTTCTGTGATGACGATTAAGTTATTAATAAAAAATATAAGGGTTTTTCTATCTTGTGTCCTAGGGTTTATCTATCTTATAAAAATTTATTTCCTTATTTAGTGGCTTATCATGTGGGTTTCATACCGTGCAAAAGAAATTTGCATCTTTCTAAAAGAACATGTTTCCTTCCCCTTTGATTATCACTTTCCATGGTGCTTTCAGTTTTTTATTCCCCTACTTTTTCTCCGTATTGTTATAAAATAATCCGTGTGAATGTCATTTTTACTAATAACTTACCTACCTCTATTATGTCATTTTCTGCACAACCGTGGCTATATAAAGCCATAGACTCTTGTATTTCTGGGATGAAATTGAATGAAGAAAACAGTGCATGAGCCGAGTTTATCTTTTTCCCTTCTTTCTTCTCTTCATTCTGCAAATTCCCAATGCATAAAACATACTATTTACAACACGTTATCAGTATGAATTGTGCTAAATCCAAGCAAGCTAGAAACCTGGGCAGAAAATACAGAAAAAAAAGGGAAGAAGAATGGTGCACAGTACCGTCACCGAGCTCAGTACTGCTTATGGCGAAGCGCTTCCGGCCGCGTCTCGCCTCACCACCGCCACCAACGGCCTCGCCACGTCGTTGCGAGCTCAACGCCGCTATGCCCGTCCCCTGCCGCTTCCAGACGTGCCGTCCACGGCCGAAGACCCTACGGCCACACCCGGCGACCCGACATGGCCCGACGGGTCTGCCTCCACCTGCACGCGACAGTCGCGCCTTCTCCTGCCTCCAGTAATGCCGCGCCACCTTCGTTTTCCTCTGGACGCCGTCGGCCGCTCATGTCGTGCTCGCCTACCGCCGTTAGTCGCGCCAAGCCCGACGACGCCTCCTTCCTCTTGCATTTCCTCGGCGCCGCTCTGCTGACGTCGCTTCCATGCCGCAGCCGCCTGCTCGTCCCCGTCGCCGTCCTCGAGCCTCGTCTCCGCCAGAGGTTGAAGACGACCAGAGCGGTTTTTGGTCCGGGGCGGGTTTGACCCGCACATGGATATTGGTCTGGACTTTTGGTTAACATGGGTTTCGTTTTTTAGTGGCATGGGCTTGGTTACTTGGAAGCTTGGCTTGATATGTGGCCTATGCTTGGGCTCCTGCCTTGGGGCCTGGGTTGACGCTATACACGGCCCAGTCCAGAATAAAAAAAAAAAGGGGGGAAAATAATAAATATAATTCTGGAAAATAAAAAAAATATATAATATATAATATGAGAATAATTATTATCATGAAAATAATGAAAACAAAATTATCAAAATATATATACCGAAATAGTAACCGGGTATTAGTATAATATATTATATATTATTGATGAAAGATTTATCGAGTAAGCATATTTTATTTTTTTATTTAAATTACGATTGGGCTATTAAAAGGCCCATGTATTAGTATGATATATTATATATTATTGCTGAAAGATTCATCGAGTAAGCATATTTTTATATTTTTATTTAGATTACGATTGGGCTATGAAAAAGGCCCACTGCATTTAATTTCTTGCTTTAATTTTTTTTATGTTTTGCTTGGGCTCGTAAAAGGCCCATCACATTTAATTTTTCGTTTATTTTAATTTTAATTGGGCTAATTAATAAAAGGCCCATGTTTATTTTTAAGTCTTTTATTTATCTAATTTTTGGAATTATGTTACTTGAATTCGAGGCCTTAAATTTCCGGAAGAAATTTATCATGGGCATTAAATGCTGAAATGCATTTAAATATTGATAGTCTCGTAGACTTAAATAAGGGTAAAGACAGGATGTCTTACTGTAAAAAGATCCTGCAGTTCTTTGAAAATTGGGAGAAAAATATATGACCACCAGAAAATGAATATTCTCCCGAAATTTTATTGCATGCACCTGAAGTGAATGCGATTGTACATGATAATTTTGGTCATGATTATGAACTTTCAATTGGTCACAAACAGGCCTTATTTATCAAATGTCTCTGAAGGGCAAAAATCTAATATTGATGAAACCATATTAGGTCAAGATGATGACCATGATGTTAAGATAGTATTCTTGCTTACCCTGAAGGAGCAAGTCAATATATCTTGAATAATTTTATTTTATGTTTCAATTTAATTATTATGTGGTGTAATTTATTTTAATTTATTTACTTTACAGTATTTTATGATTATTTCTCGAATAATGACTCAGGCATTTGTCCTGAAGACAATGCAAGTTGACATCCAAGGGGGAGAGTTATACGTGTGGATGTCAACTATTTCACATAACAGATGATATTTCGAAGTGAGAAAAAGATTAATACGCTCTAGAAGAGCATTGAATACGTTCCTGAAGAACGCATGCTTTACTCTGATCTAGAAGATCATATATTTACGCTCTGGAAGAGCATATACTCTTGAAAAGTAAAGACACCCCCGCTTACAGTAATAAAAGCAATTATTATGGATCCTATCGAATTGACTTTGCTCTATTCCCTGAAGCGAATAAGACAGAATAATTAATTGTGCTTATGGCCCTGGATGAGGTTATAATGGCAAAGCTAAGGGGAAACTATGCATATTATTATTGCATAATGGATCCATAACTAGAGAACATTCAAAGAGGAATTGTCCTCATACATAAGTATTTAAACAGATATTTATCTGTTGGGTACAACATTGACTCTAAAACTCTGAGCCTCATTGTTGATGTTGACCCTAACACTGTCGTTCTAGGAGAACCACATACCACCAATGTTGTTTTCTTCAGGTATCTCAAACCGATTCGTTGCAGGAAATCGGAGTGGGATTACACCATGATTTTCTCCAGCTTGCCACAAAGTTTCAGTAATCAGTACCATGCTGGGCTTGTACTGATTCTTCAAATCCCTTAAGGTACGCACAAAGTCTTGAGACCTTCTTGCTATCCCCCTGCAATTCCATAGTAGCAGTCGTACCTTAGGCCATGTAGGTGGTAACCCAGACACCCTTGGGACACTTTGAGCCATCATAGAAACCTGATAATAACTGTTTTGATTCAGAAATTGACAAGTAGGCTCTAGCTGGAATTCCTACAGCCTATCAGATATGAAAAATATAATAGAGTTAGCCGAGCCATAAAAGGAAGCCCTTAGATTGCTTTGGTCCTCTAGGAAGAAAGTCTCTTCCATAGGAGTCACATAGAACCTAGACGAGTAAAGCTCATCAACGAACACTAAACGAGGAATTCTTGCGAGTTCGCTCGGTAATTCCTCATATTGCTCATTCACCATGCTATAAGCTAGTCTATTCCTTCTTCCTAGAGAGGCACCCTCAACAAAGAAAACAGTTGCTGGGCAAGGCATTTTTTCTTGTCTTGTTGAGTTTTTCTGGTTCTTCTTGTTTCCACCACTCCCTTCTTATAGCCTGAGCTTAGATAGCTAAGGTGTTAATTTTTCAAAAGGTGGACCCCCAGACGGATCCAATAGGATCTGCTTTTGACAAAATTTCTCAGTACATTATTGCTCAATTATTCTGATCTTTTCCGATATGAGTGGCAGATATAAGCCTAAAATTGGCACATATATTGCAGCCTGAAGCTAGCAATTTAAGTTATTAAACTTACCATATCCAGCCAGAAGCTGGAATGCACTAACCTGAAGCTAGCAATTTTTAAGTGTTTAAATACACAGTTTGCACCGCCCGAAGCTGAGACCAACTAGAAGTTGGCTGATAAATATGTAATTTATAGCTAGTATGCCCCAGCCAGAAGCTGGTAAATAATCTTCCTAAGTTATCATATCCAGCCTGAAGCTGGCATATATATAGCAGCCTGAAGCTGGCACCTTGAAGTTGGTTCATGGATTTATTGTTTGGCATGACCAGTTGGGCCATCCCGGATCAATAATGATGCACGAAATTTATTTGGTCATTCATGGAAAAACCAGAAGTTTTACAATCAATGAATTTCCACGTGTTTGTGTGTTGCGAAATTAATTATACGGCCTTCCTAAGATGAGATTGGCCTGGAATCCCCAGCAAGTTTGGAAATAATTCAGAGACATGTACGTGGACTAATAACTCCGCCGTGTTGACCATCTAGGTAATTTTTACGATGCATCGACTAGATGGTCTATTGTGTGGTGCAAGTTGGCATTGTGCGCACTTATTTTAATGATTAAGCCACTTGCGGGTACATATCCCTACTTATGTTATTAGACTATATGTCTAAATAATGCTGGTATATTTCTTCAATGGATAATGTATATCATTGGAAATAAACCCAAATAGATCTGGGGGAATATTGACAATTGATTGTAGGATCATTGTTAATGAAATATTATTGTTTGAGAAAATGGTATTTTACATGCAGCAGCACTTGTGTGCATCAAGCCAACAAGTTATCATAATGTCTCCCCAATTAATTGGTTCATGGTCAAGAACCTAGTAACTCTCATCTTCAGACCATTGGTTGTACAAGTATATAATGCTCCACCACAGCATAGTAAAATTGGTTCTTAAAGAAGACTAGGAATATATGTTGTGTATGTTGGGCATGAATCTCCATCAATTACAAAGTAATTGAAACCATTGACTAATGATTGGAGATTTGTTTATTGTTAATTTGATGAAAGAGTTCACCCAACATCAGGGGGAGAAAATAAGCAGCTGGATCAAGATATTATTGAAATGCAATATCAATGTATGATTGTTGATCCTCAAACAAATAAGTGTGAACCTGAAGTTCAAAAGATGATTCATTTGCAGGAAATTGATATGCAATTGCCAGATACATAAAGTGACCAAATCTTATATACCAGCTGCAAATGCTCCTGTTCAAAAATTAATGTTCCAGAAGAACAAGTATAGTATGCAAATGAATCCAAAGTATGCCAGAAGCATAGAATATACTCGGTTCCAAAAGAAAGAAAAATTCTCGATAGAGAAAAAGGAGCAAAGTGATAAGATGGCCCAAGTGAGAAAATAAGACCTCTAGTAGAGGTTCAAATTAAAAGTCCTCAAGTAGAGGAAAATCCTCCAGAAGAGGTTTTTCTGACACAATTGATAAAGTTCCAGAAGTAACTCAGGTACCTGAAATAAATGAGTATAATGAGATCTCAATTACAGTGTCCGGAATAAGATGGAACCGACGTGAAATAATCGTCGACGAAATTTTTATAAAGTAGCGCTAAATATTATGAAAGAAAATAAGGATCATGAACCTACATCTGTTGATGAATGTAGGCGCAGAATGATTGGCCAAAATAGAAATATTTTTAAGGCTGTTTTAGACTCGCTTGTGAAGCGAGAAATTTTCGGACCTGTAGTCCATACACCAGATGGTGCAAAAATCGGTTGGTCATAAAATGGGTACTTGTGCGGAAAAGGAAATGAAGTAAATAAAACAATAAAATACAAAGCACGGCTTATAGCACAAGTTTTCACCCAACGACCCGATATTAATTGTGAGAAGAAATACTCCCCTGTGGTGGATGCAATTATTTTTAAGTCTGGCATAATATGAAAGAAATTAGAAATGCGTCAAATGGATGCTATTACAGCCTATTTCTATGGATCCATAAGTCATGATATATGCGTGAGAATCCTTGAAGGATTCAAGTCGCTTGAAGCAACTAATTCCCGGGAATAAACAAGATTAAGCTAACTTAATCTGTATATGGTTTAAACCAATTTGAGTATGTATAGTATAAGTACATAAAATATTATTGCTTATGTTGACGATACATATTTATATGTGACTCTTACTATTTTGTGATTTAAATATTATTGGAACTTCCGAAGAAGCTTCCAAATGCCGTGCTATATTTTAAGAAGGAATTTGAGATGAAAAATCTCATGAAAGAATTAGGTTGGTCCTGGAGTACCCTTTCAAAGTGCTAGTAACATGAAGCCTGCAGCTTCTGCCACAAGCCTATTGGCAAGATATGGCTATGATTTTATCTTCGGGATATAATGAGATATGGCATTATATTAACCCTGTAAATTCAAAGAAAATATAGTTTGTTTTGCAGGTGTTAGTCATTGATTCGATCCACATAAAAACTCAAGCTGATACCTGAAGTATCATGGCAAGCACAAAGCGCTACCAATAATGCAAAAAATTGTTGTTATATAAGAAGGTAGTCGAGACTGCGCTTGGCTACATTCGAAGATGCTGCATACTCAAGATTCACATGGAAATGATAGCGAGGCAGATACTCTAACAACAAATTATGCAGATAATACTACCTACAATTGTCCCATTAAAGTAATGTTGTATCAAAAGTGATCGGAAAAAGCATATATCACCAGAAGTTGACAAGGATGATTGGTCTGCAACAATATCAAGAAATCAAGGGAGGCCAATATGAGGTGGAGTAGAATACGCACTGCACTCTTTTTTCCTTCACCAAGTTTTTATCCCACTGGGTTTTTCTTGGTAAGGTTTTTAATGAGGCAGTTATTCCAAAAGGCGTATTCTACCTACAGTACAATGACATTCAAGGGGGAGTGTTATAAAATAACCCGTGTGAATGTCATTTTCACTAATAACTTACCTATCTCTATTATGTCATTTTCTGCACAACCGTGGCTATATAAAGCCATAGACTCTTGTATTTTTGGGATGAAATTGAATGAAGAAAACAATGCATGAGCCAAGTTTATCTTTTTCCCTTCTTGCTTCTCTTCATTCTACAAATTCCCAATGCATAAAACATACTATTTAGTATTTACAACACGTATATATTAATGCAGCTTAATTTCCTGTTTTTGGTTACAAAATACAAATGAGGACCACTTACTTACTAGTTTGTCTATTTCGGCCCGAGAAGTTGTTGTCTGCTAGAAGACACGGTTCTTTTGGCATCAGAACTACAGTTACAGTTAGTAGCATAGTAGCCTGAGGGGAATCATATATTTATACATAGACTCGCTCTTATGGCATCATCTCGTATCTGCAAAATGGCTATTACAGTCTAAGCATCTTTTCTCTTACGTGTTTGGCAACAATATAAAAAGCAGATTCTGCCCTCTTTTATTCTGAGAAGAATTCGTTCTTCTGTTGAAGTACTCCCAAATCTGGATCAGTAAAGCTGACTCCATTTTCAGTTCCATTGTGTATGGTTCGGTATCAAGTGGACAAGTACAGCTCCATCTGGGCCTGTTCAGTTTGTCTAGCTGTATAGTAACAGCCGAAGAGGAGGCCTCGTTTAGATTCATTGGGCTAGTCTAGTTTTTTGCCTATCTTTCTTTTTGTTTTTTGGCGAAAAAAAAAGACAAGAAAGATAACCGAAAAAAGAATTTAAACATAAAATTTGTTGTATGATAAATATACTTTTGTTTCAGGAAGTATTGATATTCAGAAGAAATCTATACTTTGGGGGGTCTAGAAAGAATTAAAAGGATTAATGATTGATATTAAATCAAATGAAGGTCCGTAGTAGAGTTTTTGGTAATATATTTAAACAAAGACGATTTTATTGTTTCAAGAGGAAACAGTACTATTCTCTTGTGGAAAAAAAAAAAAAAGTATTCGCGCCTTTAGTTTTTCCACATTTTTTAGAATGGTTTTTCTATCTTGAGCCCTAGGGACACATGATAAACTACTAAAAAATGAAATAAAAATTTACAATTAATAGGCATCATTTTTCGGTAGACTAAAATAACCTTACATTGTTATGTCTTACATTAATTAAATAATACAAATCATTTTTATGGAATGGATATTTTAGTCGATTGGAAAATGATGCTCATTAATTGTAAATTTTTATTTCCTTTCTTAGTAGCTTATCATGTGCCCTTAGAGCACAAGATAAAAAAAATCTTTTTTAGAAATATCCCTCAGATGTGTGTATGAGAGAGAAAAAAAAAAAGAATGCTTGTAAAGGACCAATATGTAACCATTAATAGTTGTATATACCAGTACTAGCTTAAAGCTTTTATTCAAATATAAACTCTTTTTTTTTATGGACATAATAATGAAGCATAAAAAAGATGTCAAGAACAATAATACCATATGTTCAGAGCTCAGAACTGGGAAGAAATAAATGGTCGCCACATACGCGGGCTCGATAATTATGATGCTGGTTGTTGGAGCGCACAACAAATATTTATGGGGGGCACTTTATATGGATTATGAAGTTGAGAAAGCTGTCAGTATTCTTTAAGGGAACTTTATATGAATTAAAAGGCTTTTCATAAAAAAAGAAAAAAGAAAAAAGAAGGCTTGAAAAAACTCTTTTTTTTTTTTTCTTTCTTGGCATTAGATTTTATAATGGGAGAATGCATTTTGATTAGCATTGAGAGTGCTAATTTGTTCATCATGAGCGTGCTATAAACATGTTGGTGTGTGCGGCACAGAGGAAAAAGGAGCAAAAAAAGAAGAGAGAAATTGATGATGATAAACGTTAAGTAAACGGTATCACGTTTTCCAAATTCACGCGTGAAAACATTCTCTCATTCATAACTACTAGTACTATAATAACTGTAGTTTTGAATTTCGAAAACCAAGGACTGTGTAGAGTTCCTGAGAGTAAATTGTGGTTACTGGACAGCACTTTTAGTAGCAGCCTTAATAAATTGAACCCCCAAGTCCGACCATGCCCTCTCCCACACACACAAATTAAATAGGGACTACTACTACTACTACTACTCTTCTTTCTAATGCAATGCAGCCCTATAGCTAGCTTATCAAACACCGGCCTCTCTCTGCATCTCAGCGTCACCCACACACCCCCTCAACCCCCATAATCAACTACTTTTGTTGAGTTGTTGTAGTACTACAGCCTGCAGCATCAGCATTTTGATCGAAAATATATCTTGATATACTATCAGACATGTCTGTAAGTCCTCTCTTAATTTCTCTCCCCTCTCCGTTACTCCTATATATGGAAATACACACACAATGCATCTTCAGGATATTTGACACACACATGTATATAAATTTAATTTCATTCTTTCATTTTTTGGTGTTAGTGTAGATGGTAGAGGTAAGAGTTCCAAACTTGGACTGCGATGGATGTGCTGCTAAGTTGAAGAGATCCCTCCTCAAACTCAAAGGTATGCACATACATATTAGCCTGCAATGTTTTCACAGACAAATTAATTAAGAACCATAAAACCTGTTATCAACTACTATTATTGTTCTCGTCGTTGTCTCACTCTCACAATTCTTTTCCTTCTTTCTTTTTCTTGGGAATATTCGAATCCGTTCTAGTTCGACTGGATAATTTCTCATAGTTAATGTTGCTCCCAAATCGCAAAACAAAGTTATTCATCATAAATGTTTTTATCTGAGACTGAGTTCAAATTCTTATTTCTCTATCACAAAAACCCAACTGGTTTATGGATGTCTTTAATTTATTCTTATTATCTTGAGCTAAATGGAGGGCTTCATGAGGTCTGGTTGTAGCCTACTGGCTTATGGTGCAGGGGAAAAAGTATGGCAAACTGCCATCCTATTCCCCCATTCCCTTGTTAGCCCATTTATGGTTTCATTCCTTAACATGTTGCCGTAGCTGAGCCCAAATTCTGTAAGTTCTCCATCTGTGGGAATGTCTTCTCGGATATATACATTTTTTGTCTTTCAGATAACAAATTAAAGAAAAGAAAAGATTATTGAAATTAAAAGAGTGAATTAGGTCCCCCCCAAAAAAATATTTTTTTTAAAAAAAAAAGAAGAGAGAAAGTGTTGGTAATTATATAAGAATAAGTGTTGGATTTTAATTATGAACTAATAAAGAGCTAGTGAAATGGGACATTTTGGTAAAAATGTTAGAGAGTGTAACTAAATACTGAAAGGGATTGTTGTTTATGTGGATGGATGGGCATGACATTGACAGGAGTAGAAGAGGTGGAAGTGGAAAGGGAGATACAGAAGATAACCGTGAGAGGGTACGGGGTGGAGGAGAAGAAGGTGGTGAAGGCCATAAAGCGAGCGGGGAAAGCAGCGGAGGCATGGCCATTCCCTGGAGGACACTCTCATTTTGCATCATTTTACAAATATCCGAACTATGTTGTCAACCACTACTATGAATACGATGCTTCTTACAAGAACGTGGCCAGTAGTAGTAGTTCCAAGAACGTCCACACCTTCTTTCACACCCCTGCAGTTTATTCTGTTGCTGTTGCATCCGACGAGGCTGTCGCTTCCCTTTTCAGTGACGACAACCCTCACGCTTGCTCTATTATGTGATCATAATATATATTCTCTTCTCATTAATCAATTTGAACTCATGTATTAATCTTTCCTACTTTTTTTCTTTTTTATAGATTGGCTTTGTTTGTTAAAACTAATCTTTCTCTCTTTTACTGTTAAAGAAAAATTTTCATTTATGGATCTATGAATTCATTTCAATATTGTTACGGTTGTTGGATTTAATTTGGTTTGTGAACGGGTTATCCTTTGACCTCTTGTATATATGAAAGTGAAAACAAGGAAAACTTAACCAAAGTTATATTAAAGCTAAAGTTTTATTCAAAAGTTACATCATAACAAGGAGCACTGAGTTCGAGTCTTAGGGGGTGTTTGGAAACTTGAGAATTGGTTTTTAGTTTTTCTAATTTTTAAAGAAGTGAACACTTGTTTAGATGGGCCAAAACATTATAATAAAGAGCACTAGTTTGAAATTTGAGAAGTGGTTTTTAGTTTTTATAGTTCTTAAAAAAGCAAATACTTGTTTAGATGGGCCAAAACGATAAATGATAGATTCATTCCATTCCATTTATGATCAATACAGTAGATGAATACAAATAAACATATACAATGTAGAAACATCCAGATCTACTATAATAACTAGGTAATTCAAATTTCCTAAAAGCTATTCATCTTTTGAAGAGGATAACTATATAGACTTGCACCACTGCTCCACAAGTCTCGTGCTAGCTTTCATCAAAGGCCACACCTTTGAAAGAAAAAAAAATATGCTTGCTCTATAGAAAATGCAACATAACAGATAACTTCCACTCGAACTTGAATGATATGGTTTCAGCAACATCTACCGCTTCTGTTTAAGCCCGATGGAAGTAACAAAAACGAAGAAAACCACCATAGAGTTGAGATCCGTTTGGTTTCCGGTAGGATGGACCAAAAATCTCATCATACAACTAATAAAGAGTAGTTTATGCTTAGATCTCCGAGTAAATCGGGTCAAGACACTCCTTAAAGCTCTAGATCTAAAGAGATAAAATTCTCTTTTGAGAAAATACTGTAAAAAAGGAGCAAATAAACTATCAAAAAATGGTAGTGGCAAGGTTGACTAAAGCAATAAGAAATCTACCATGAAAGGTAGAAGAAAACTAAAGAACATAAACTCAAAAGGAAGAAAGGATAGGTGCTTTCCGTAGGCATGAAAGCCACGGCAGCCCCAAATGTATTTTTGGATAAAAGAAGAGAGAGGGGAGAGCGTAAATAGAGGACACGCGATGGCAATATGGTAAATATTTGAAGTTTCATTAATGACATTTTCGTAAATAAAATGATGCGGTGGCATTACCGTAAGTATTTGAAAACCAGTTTTATTAATGGCATTTGGGTAAATAAAATGAAAAAAAAAGAACAACCTATTCAAATGAATTTTCAAAGTCTCCAACACTAGAAAATACTACTTTATACCAATTGAGGTTGGTTCAAGTGGTAAGCGACTTGTTCCGCTTAAGTGAGGTCTCGGGTTCGAGTCCTCGTGTACGCAGAAAACCTCATTTGGGAGACTCACCCACTATTACCTAAGAGCGCCACCCGAGTCGAGCTGGATTTAGTCTGGTGCCTTTGAAGTCCTTAGGCTGCGTTTGGTACGTGGGACTTGCCAGTCCAAGTCCAGATGGACGTGGACTGAACTAGCCTGGACTAGACTAGGCAAGTCCAGACTGCGTTTGGTTGTGTGGACTGTACACTGTGGACTTAAGGCTAGTCCATATGAATGATGTTTGGTTGTACGTGGACTGGACTTGGACTAAATGGCAGAAATGACTTGAATACCCCTACATGCTGTGAATGGAAAATCCCATATCCTATATTACAATTTCCATATTATTTTTATAAAGACATGTACAATTTATGATTTTTTAAATTTTTTTCTATAAAATGTACACCATGCATTATTCTACTGTACTTAACATTATTTTGTGAAGAAATTTTTCAAATTGTATTATTTTACAAACACTTATCTATTACCACATTCATCCAAGAAATTATGTTGGACCCGTGACCAATATCTTTTACCATATTCATCCAAGCTACTAACATGCATTGTTGAAACGGGAAACGCCATTGCCATTACAAGTCGGTTACAACAACACGTTCAACAGTCAATACAAGTTTTTTTAAATATCCATTCTTACTTGTCCCATATATAATCTCCATCACAATTACACCTTTTTGGCAAAATGAACAACAAAAGTGTTAACAACCATGCCTATTACCACTCCAATAAGCAAGGTGAAGGCAAACCACAACTTCAGATTGTTGTCATTTGTTTCGGGCTGTGAAACACGCTCCTGCTACACACTTACAAGCGGGTTCGCATTTTCGTCATTGAAAATGCTATGATTATCACGAACCCATCGCTTCTCATTAAGCACATATGTGGCTTCTGCCTCGCTTAATGTTTTATATCCTTGGTATGTAGCATTGGGATACCCATCAACGACTAATTTCACGGACGGCCAATCTTCGAAAATCCCATTCCGACAACCATTGAACACCACATAATACTTATACTTGGTCATGATCCCAACTTTGTACCTAAATACAAGATAGCACATATTGAAGAAAGATATGTAAATAAAACATGTCCTGTCAAAGCTCAATGCAAACCACAACTTAACCAGAAAACAGAATACTCATAAAAACAAGCAACAAACCATCCATGAAGCCAACAGGACATAGCCTATCCAAACCATCCACTCATGTGAATATTTGAAGTGACATATAAATAAAGAAGCAAATAAGGTTCTGATCATAAACTACTAAAACCAGCAGCATATCTCATAGTATTTTCATAACCTAAACCACAAAAATACTACTTGGAAGCATGCATTCATCAGTTTCAAAAACAGCATGTACGAACAAGTAGAAAAGCTGCCGACTACCAACAGTGCCACACGCTGCAACATCTACACATGGAAACAGCTTCTTATCCTAACCCCAACTCCTAGGCCTACTTAACTACACCCAAAAACAAGAAGCTTCCACTGAAACCCAACAGCTTCATACTCTAGCTAGCTTTTCAGCCCATATCACCTTGGCGTCATCACGTAACCTCCAAAACAACTTCAAGTGTTTCGGCTCAACCTGCATCTTGTACACTACTCCCATCACCGTTTCCATGGGCACGAGAAGATGTTCCAGCTCACTCATAACCTTCTCCAGCTCATCAGTTATGTCAGTTTCTACATCTGCTCCATCAACGGTGCCCTTGAGCTTTTTCTCTGCAATTGTTTCACGGATTTCCACTCTCTCCTCCTTCGACTCAATCACAAAATCATGCATAGTCTTTACCAATTGGACTAAGGGCTCATCCTCTCGTGTGCGCTTCCCTTTCCTTGCTGAAACAGACGCATCAGAAGCCGGAACAGAGGAGGGAGTACTAGTGTTCAGAAGACTTTGAGTAGCAGTCTCCCCCACATTGTCATTGTCCATTTCGGCAGCCCCATCCTCCTTTGCAACAGCATTTTGCTGCTGCTCCTGCTGCTGCTCAGCGATGCATTTCTCCCTCTCCTTATGCTGATTGATTTGGATCACACCCGTTGCATGGTCCTTGCTGAAAATGTTACACAGCCGCTCATACTCAGGGAAAGGAGTACCCGCCTGGTACTTGGATTTGGAATTTTTCTGCAGACATAAGGTTAAAAAAACTCAGAAACTATAAACTGAAACGGAATCAAAAAAATAAGTAATGTACATCATGCATATATAACATAAATTTATGAGAGATCCAACCTTCTTATATGTGTCCAGCACATCGGTACTGTCAACAGACACACACTGCTTCACATCATCCCATGCAAAGCCGCTGCACTATAACATTTCATAGCAGCCAACATATTTTTCCCTCAGCTTCTTCATCTTATTTCTGACATGTTTATCATTCATATCAGGGGCATTTAGAACCTTCTCCCTAATCTTGGCAAGGATCATGGCATAAGTTCCTGGCTTGAATTGACCTGCATCTGCCTTAAACCCCTCCACAACCAAATCCTCCAACACATCTAACAAAACATCCACCTCCTCCTTAGCCCACGGCCTCCTATCTACTTTGGTGGCCATTTCCAACCTCTACACACCATTCGCACCAATATGCATGCGTATACAAACAAGAACATCAAATAACCAAACTAACACATCATGAACATGAACAACACCTCCATTGCATAGATAAAGTGAGTAAAAATATTCAATAATTGAATACAACTAACCAGAGTTAAAGTGAATCACAGGAATGAATTACAAAAATTCAAAGTTAAAATGAATAACATACATTAGGGGAAAACATTCAGCATTCAAACAAATAAGCAAATGCGTTTGATAACAAGCAAATAAATTCTGAAACACATAAAAGAATACAAATTTGACGCAGATCACAGTTCCACAGTTGCATTTCTAACAGCCAGCCACTCATTGTACATATTTTGCGCAAGCTGATCTCTTTTCTCAGTCCACTGATCGGTACTCTGCACACATTCAATGAGCTCCACCTCTCCATCATCATCGGAATTGTGAAGTAATGAATCAGTGGGCACATCCTCCTCCTCAGGATCATACGATATTGTGCGTCAAATGAAATTATGGAGGTACCCATAAGCTAGTATTATCCTGCCTTGAGTATTAATTGGATAAAAAGAAGGGCTCCTCAAAGTTGCCCATTTTTTTTCAGCAACCCAAAAGCACGCTCAATCACATTACGTGCTTTTGCGTGCTTTAGGTTGAAGTATTCCTGGTAATTAGCAGGAATCCTATTTCCAGTACCCCATTCCTTGAGATGATACCGTACTCCTCTATATGGTGCTAAGAACCCCGGGCCGTTGGTGTACCCAGCATCAACTAGGTAGTAGTTGTCTATCAATTCACAATTAGGGAATCAAAAACACATCTTAAGAGATGATGCCTAAAAAGGAAGTAAAAAAATAAAAATTTTTCTAAACTGTTATGACATACCAACGGGTACTTGCAAGCCCTCATCCTGAGTTACAGCAGCACGTAAAACTCTTGAGTCGGATGCTGACCCCTCCCACCCGGGGAACACAAGCACAAAATTCATGTTCTTGTCGCATACACCCAAAACATTGGTGCTAATGCGCCCTTTCCTTGTACGATATCTACGCTTATCAACGTTAGGTACAGTTACATCGATGTAAGTATCATCCAAAGCTCCCAAACACCCCTAGAAGACACAACCCCATCATTGTTACAACTATATATGTGTGCTGTTGAAGTGGGTTTGAAAAACTACTAGTTTAAGCTTTCAATTTAATACCTTGAAATGCTTCCATCTTGAATCAGTGCAATCGTCGGGGATTAGTTCTGGTTTTACTATGAATGCATCTTGGGCAATGATGACAGACCTCAAAACCGCATGAAAATTCCTACTTATGGTCTCTAGTGACATATTGAATTGTAGTCAAATGACCCTATTCTTCTCATGATGTGCTAGAATGTATAGAAATGCAGCTACTTTCTCCTCAAGACTAACATCGCCATTAGATCTCAGCCCTCCTTGGGTGTTCAACACTTCACACAACTTGGCAAATGTGTTCATGTCCATTCTTAAAGCATTAATGGTATTCTCATCAGACAGTGTAGTGTATTTTTTAATTTTGGCTCTTCTAATGATGGGATTTCCTAAAGTCCTATCGTACAAGGCTCTCCTACGTCTAATCTTCAGCCAATAATAGGCAGCAACCAACACAAGCATATAGAAAATCACACCGCGGCGGCGTCTACGATAAGCCCATATGTACAGCATTTTCCTATCCCATTCATCCATGTTCTAACCACAAATTCAAAATCATTTAGTCAATATCCCATTCCTAGTAATAAGCAGATTGCAGTGGAGTACAAGTGTTGTATATGGACAAGACATATGCAGCAGGTAATGTATAGGCATACTCACACAAAAGCAAGAATCAATGAAGACAGGTATCACAGCATACAACACATTCGTCAATCTCAATCACAACCAACAAGCATCAAGCCACAATAACAATAAGTTCCATTGCACAGAAACAGCAAGCATATTGTAACAATGTCACTGACACCGTTGTCTTCGCACTACAAACCTGTGGGAGCCCGTACCCCAATTAAATAAAAATAAAAATAAAAATAATTAAATGAAAAAAAATTACCAACTCTTGAAACCTGGGGTACAAAAACCGATGCTTCGGCCTACGAACATTTTCCATGAAAATGTATTAACAACGAGATGTCATAAAAGTAAATGAGATCAACTGGCTTAACAAGTAGTAAGGTAGAGAAGGACTGATAACCTCTGGCATTTATTGCCCGAACAACAAACACATAGCGTGTCGAAGTAATAAATGAGGCAACGGTAAAATTTCAAAACGCAAACACTTGAAATTCGAACGTAATAAACACGCTCCTCCTAAGGTTATAAAAGACGGTAGGATGAGGAGTAAGTCATCCAAAGCATTTTAGAGCAACCCCACGCCCAGACATAGAAACCTCAAACTCAGGAAAAACGAAACACCTACTCGCCCAAACACAATGCCTGCCCCATCATCAGTTTTCTTTGTCGAGGGTGCCAACCTTGGCAGAAGAAACCGACTGGCCTACAGCATGGTCAATAAACGTGCCGAAGAACTACCGAACGAGCTCGGCAGGATGCCCCGACTGGTCTTCGTCGACGAGCTCTACTCATCGCGGTTCTTTGTCACTCCAATGGAAGAGGTGTTCTTCCTGGAGGATCGTGGCACTCTGAGGACATCCTACTACGGATCGGCAAACTCCGTGATGTTCTTCATCTCCGACAGGCTTCAGGAGTTCAACCTGGAGTCCACTTGCCAGACGGTGGAGCAAGGCGCCTATTACCAGCTCTCGATGACGGCTCAGAGCATACCCAGAATGACGCGCTTACCTCCAACTTGGCCAAAGGTACGGCTGCTGGTGTGGAACTGCAGGGGAGTTGTAAGGCGTGCTCAAGAGTTCACACGTACGCTGAGGGACTTGAAGAACCAGTACAAACCGAATATGGTTCTTCTGACGGAGATGCAGTGGCAACCTCGGGACGATCACGGTCTCATCCCTCTCCGATTCCCTCAAGCTAACCGGTTCGAGATTCCTGGTCAGCGCGACAGAGGCGGCATGTGGCTCTCGTGGAGCGACAGAGTCACGATCAACATCAACAACGATCCCAACAGCTTCCGTGTCAGCGTCGTTCCGAACCGTTAGATGTATTTTCTATTTAATAAAATATCAAAATCGTTGTAATATTTCCCTTTTTATCAAATATAAAATATCAAGATCAATGTAATGTTTCCCCTTTGTAATATCAGTATTTGCAATATTAATAATATTTGTATTTTCGTTTATTTATGGCATCAATTCAACTTGTCCTTCAGCATTGTACATGTCTTGCGGTGGATCCATAATAACGCCTATATGAATGCAAACAAGTCAAAAAAAAACGTTTTTTAGAAATTATAAATCTGGAACAGGCTTATGCACAGGGAAAAATCATTTTGAAAACCCAAAGATCTGAAGCCCGCTCCGCTACCAACTGTGGGAGCCCGTACCCCAATTAAATAAAAATAAAAATAAAAATAATTAAATGAAAAAAATTACCAAAATACTCTTGAAACCCGGGGTACAAAAACCGATGCTTCGGCCTACGAACATTTTCCATGAAAATGTATTAACAACGAGATGTCATAAAAGTAAATGAGATCAACCGGCTTAACAAGTAGTAAGCCATCACGGCATCACGCCGACA
>JAKUCV010007388.1:4038-25608 GCA_028386065.3 Turnera subulata
AAAAAAAAGGAGAGGGGAGGGACAAAAGTTTTTGGCAGACAAAGTGAAAAGAATCTGCCAATAATTGAGAAATTATTAAGGTCCCTGTGCGTGTATGATTGCAGAAAAATCTAGGCTAGCAAAAGACTTATTTGCCCTTCTAGTTTCCTTTGGGTTTGGTTTTAACCTAGGGGCATTTTCGTCTTTCCGAAATTCGTTCCGATTTCGAAAATACGACTTGGGCTCAGAAAATCCAATTAATTCTCCTGAGCGTTGTCCAAGTCTCGGAATTGAAAACCGAGGCTCGGTTAGCCGTATAGAATTCTCGAAAGTTAATTCCGAGGCTCGAAGATACTCCGAACGTCGTATATCCTTGGCAATCGAAATGAAGCTCGGTTACTCCCGGTAAAACTCGGAAAACTCGGTGCGGTAGAATTCTCGGTTACAACGATAAAATCTATTTACCGTTGTAAAAGTTAAAACGACTCGGTAAAATCTCAAAAATTTCACCCGGGTCGTTACAGGAAAAGAGAGAGGGAGAGAGAAAGAAAATTTAGTCTTTTTATTTTTAGGAAGAAGAATTTAGTCTTTCTAAATTTTAGAAGTGACAAAACAGTCCCTCTTATTTAGTGAGTGACAAAATAGTGAAAATGCTTTTGGGATATTTTTGGAAAACACTATTTGTGGGATACTATCTCTCTTTGTAAGAGTAATATTTTTATATTAGTGGAAGTTTTGAAGATCGTGGATGTAGGCAAGATTAAGGCCGAACCACGTTAAATTCTTTGTGTCTCCTTTTATATTTCGCGAATCTTTTGTAGTTTTCCCCAACAACTGGTAGCGGAGCACGGGTTCGATAAAGGTTCGCGATGGCAGTTTCAGGCACAAAATTTGAGGTGGAGCAGTTTGATGGCAAGAAGGATCTTAGTCTTTGGCAAAGCAACATTAACGATCTGTTGGTGCAGCAGGGGCTGATGAAGACGCTCTTTGGCAAGGAGAAGAAGCCAAAGGACATGAAGGATGAAGATTGGGAGGAGCTTGAGCAACGAGCTGTCAGTACCATTAGATTGACTCTTGCGCCAGATGTGAAGTACAGTGTCATGGACGAGACAAGTCCCGTGGAGCTGATGAAGAAATTGGAAGATATCTACATGTCGAAGTCACCTACAAACCGGTGGTTCATGAAGAAGGAGTTGTACCAGTTAAAGATGCAGCAAGGTACACATATAATAGATCACATCAATTGATTTAATAAATTGATTAAGGAGTTGGCTAGCATTGATGTGACCTATGAAGAAGAGGATAAGGCCTTGATGTTGTTGATGTCTCTTCCACATTCATATGATGATTTGAGGAATTCATTGTGTGTTGGGAAGCAGACTCTTTCAGTCAGGGGCGGATCTGTGAAAAAATTTTTGGGGGGGCCAAAATATACTATTTTTTACATTAATAGGGACTGAATTGTATTGTATGTGTAAAAATGGAAAAAATGAAAAAACAAAGTCGTTGCTTGGATTCAAGCCCGGGCCATACGAGTGCAATGCAAGGAGCCAACCACCAAGCTACATAGCAATTTATGACTAACTATTACCATATATATACAAACATAAATTCTTGGGCGGGCCTGGGCCCCCCTTGCTCCCCCCTATATCTGCCCCTGCTTTCAGTTGCAGATGTGACAGCAGTGCTAATGGAAAATTTTAAGTTGAACTAGTCTAGTAGCGATACAGGTCTAGATATCGCTGTAGCAAAAGTTAATCGTGGCAGGGGCCCGTCACGGTCTAACAGATTTGGAAAAAATTCTAGATCTGGTTCGAGAGAAAGAACAGATTATAGTGATAAAGAGTGTTACTATTGTCACAAGAAGGGGCATATCTAATTTTATTGTGAGCAGATGAAGAAGGATATGGAAGAACTGAAGAAAAATCGCAAAAAGCCTGGCGAGACTGCGATTGTTGAAGATGACTCTGATGGTGAATTTTTCTTGGTACAAGAAAGTAAAGGTGATTAGACTGATGATTCATGGATTTTAGATTCTGCCTGTTCATTTCATATTTGTGCAAATAAGCAGTGGTTTAATAGTTACAAGCCTTGCAGTAATGGAGAGTCAGTAGCATTGGCGAATAATCATGAATTAAAAATTCATGGTATTGGTAGTGTGAAGATTAAAATGCATGATGGTTTTGTGAAGACATTTGGTGATGTGAGGTACGTGCCGGAGCTTGGAAGGAATTTAATCTCCCTGGGTAGACTTGATTCGAGAGGATGTGGTTTTTCTTCTCGAGGTGGAGTTTTGAAGGTTACAAAAGGCGCCTTGGTTATTATAAATGGAGAATTGATGGAGAAGAACCTTTACAAGTTAATTGGAAGTGCAGTGAAGAGCAGTATGAAGGTTGGGGCTTGTGCAGAGTCAGGGAGAAAGCAAAACATTATTGCATCCAACAAAAGGAAGGTTGGTTTTGCAATGATGATGTGTAGTAGTGAAGATAGATGTGCACCAGTATGTAGAAGACTAAAGCAGACATGGGTAAAGAAGACAAAAGTATGAAAAATACCAAGTAAAATTCAGCCCAAGGTGGAGATTGTTAGGTATGTGTGCTGAATTTTTCTTTGGTAAAAAAAAACACACCCAAAGCTGTAAAAGAAGACCAAGAAGATTAGCACCCAAATTTAGAAACTAAGCACCCATTTGTTGAAGTTTTGATAATTCATTCCCTATATATAAAGAATGAAATCAATCTGCAAAAAACACAACTCATAGAAG
Source organism: Turnera subulata (assembly GCA_028386065.3). Taxonomy (NCBI): domain Eukaryota; kingdom Viridiplantae; phylum Streptophyta; class Magnoliopsida; order Malpighiales; family Passifloraceae; genus Turnera; species Turnera subulata. The sequence goes on from JAKUCV010007388.1 coordinate 6,782, forward strand.
AGAAGGTGAGTGTGAGGTAGAGGAGAATACACAGAGAAGAGAAAAATGTGAGAGGGAAAGAGAGAGGGAGAGAAAAAAATTTAGTCCTTCTACTTTTAGGAGAAAAAAGTTTAGTCTTTCTAAATTTTAGAAGTGACAAAATAGTCCCTCTTATTTAGTGAGTGACAAAATAATGAGAAAATATTTTTGGGTTATTCTTGGAAAACACTATTTGTGGGATACTATCTCTCTTTGTAAGACTAATATTTTTATATTAGTAGAAGTTTTGAAGATCGTAGATGTAGGCAAGATTAAGCCCGAACCACGTTAAATTCTTTGTGTTTCCTTTTATTTTTCGCGAATCTTTTGTAGTTTTCCCCAACACATATATAATTGCTTCATAATGTGATAATTGCAACTGCCAATGAACAAAAAATGATTCCCGAGGATTCAAGGGGTTGGAAACCAACCAGTGAAAAAACTTCAATCTTCGATACATCTTCAATCATTCAATTATTTGTTTTGCTTTTACTGTTGTTGCAAATATATACTTATACACATTTTTGTCGAAATGTTGTTGCTGCAAATACATATTTTATTTTAACAGAAGAAAGATATAAATTGGCCGAATATTACAGGTTATTTCTTTCATGTAAATAGTTGGTCCATGGAAACCGACTTATTATTAGCGGTTGTTGCAAATATATGATACATGCTACTTAATTGCTTTGAATTCCCTGCCATACTTCTGCTGCAGCTTTGAATTATTAGTTAACTGTTTTCTCTTTTTTGCCATGTTTTCCATATTCACGAATCAACATTGATGGAGTCGCTATCGATTAACACAATAATGATTCCTTTTTTTTAATTTTCTGGTATAAGGATTAGTTAAATATCGCACTCCTGCTCCATGAGTACATGGCATCAATTTATGGATTTAGTGAAGATTCGGACCGCACATCCCACACCACACCATAAAATGAGAATTACCAAATTCAGAAACCATGAACATTTTGTTAAGAGATGTAATGAAAAATCAAAACTATTATAGGCTCAGACTTGTAGACTTATTCCAAAATAAAAAAAATATATAAAAAAACTATTACGCTGGAGCGGGTGGAGCCAGTTGAGCTGGCCCAATTGCCTATCTTGATTTACTTTTATTCCCCTCCCCACAACCCAAGTCTCCAAAACAGAAACGGAAAAAAATGTTGTCTATCACAGTAAAATGAACTAAAAAATTGTAATTGATTGTTAGTTATTATTATGTCTCTAATTCGTATTAATTAGGTAAATAAAGGTAGACTGACCAAAATACCGGATGCATAAATAAAAAAAAAATATTTTTGACAAGTAAAAGAAAGTTAATGACCATGGGTGATCCGTCACGCATCGATCCGACCAAACTCCCCCGGGTATAAAAAATAGTACCGCCTAGTAGAAAAACAGAGTGCACGCCGCTGCACGGCAACACGGGAACAAACGAAAACCAACAGCAGCAATACGCAATCCAAGAAAAACAAAAGTAGAAAAAAAAAGGACAAATAAAAAATAAAGAAAATAAAAAAGCAGAGAGAGTGGGATTATCGAAGAAGTTTGTGAATTATAAAAAAAAGAAAGGAAAAGAAAAGCCAAATTATACTTGTCCTTTTTATTTATTTATTTCTTTTTCTTGTATTTTGGTCTGGTTTCCAAAATGTCAGATAGAAACTGAGCAAATGAAAAACAACGACAACAACAACCACTTCTACCACCACCTTCACTACTACTAGGAAGTTACTTAGAAACCCCTCTTTCTTGTCTCCTCTACCCCTCTCTCTCTGTTGTCTCTCCTTCTCCCTTTGGCTTTCTCTTCAACTAACTTCGTCTTCTTTACACTCTCATGAATCCTCACAAAACGGAAGACGATCCCTTCCACCTCGGCCATGATCTGGTCCCACCACCACAACCCCACCCTCCTCCTCCTCCTCCTCCTCCTCCTCAGATCATCTCCCCCCTCCAAACTCAATCACAGCCGTCCATCCACGACGACCTCTTCCTCTTCCGCTCCTCCTCCCCCGACAACTCCCCCTGCCAATCCTCCTCCGAGGACAACGACGCCGACTCCCTAGCTCTCCCCCGCCGCCGCCGCCGCCACCACCACCACCACCACCACAACCTGACCCCTCCCCAGACCAGCCGCGGCAACGGCAACGGCGCCGGCGCAACCCCCTCGCAAAACCCTAACTACATTAGCCCTGAGCCACACATCTCGTCGCAGTTCTACACATTCAACGCCGAGTCCCACTCGCTGATGATCCGCTGCATCCTCGAGCACCGCCTGGCCACCCCCGACGAGATCCGCGCCGCCACGCCGTGCTCGGTGCTCCAGTCGTGGCGCGCCGTGTGGAAGGACCGCAACGAGGACACCGCTTACGTCACCGGGTGGAAACGGATCCAGGAGAAGCTCACCGCCCACGTGGACCCCGGGTCGGGTACGGAGTTCCTGTGCTTCAAGAACAATTCCCAGCAATTCGTCTCGCACATCAACCAGTGGCAGGATATCGTCACCAGTTTCCACGGGGACGCGGATTTGAAGCACTTAGGGCTTAGGGAGACTATAGAGAGGATTAAGCAGGTGTGGACTGTGGGGGCAAAGTTCTACGGGATCCCGGAGAGTTACATTAGGGTTTGTGTGGCTGCGTGCCCCGTTTGCTCCGCCTCGGAAGGGTCGAATTCGCGGAATAAACGGCGCCGGTTCGAGTATACGGAGTCCTTTGATGTGCCCGCTAAGGATGTGCCCAGTAGGTTGCAGCAGCTGGCCGCGAAACATAAGGTCGTATTATGTATTAGGCAGAAGTATATCAGGTATAAGCCGTTTATGGCTGAGGTGAAGGATTATGCATGTCATAGGGCAGGGGAGCCTGTGGCGAAGAAGTCAAAGTTGTTGAAGAGAGAGCCCTATGCTTCTAAGAGGTGTGGATGTGGGTTTAGAATTAGGGCTATTGTTCCAATTACGAATTATAATGAGAAGGACAAGACGTTTGTGTATCAAGAAGAGGGGATGGCTGTGTTTAAGTTATATGCGGTGCATTCAGGGCATGAGCCGGGGCCGTTGGATGGCAATGCGAGGATTATGCATAGGGTCGTTGGACATAAGGGGGGGATTATGCTTGATCAGGAGATGGTGTATGGTGTGCGTGAGGATGTGGATAGTGAAGGGTTTGGGTTGTTTGGGAAGGATGAAGGGGAGCTGCAGCTTTCGATTTTGCAGCAGGTGCAGGAATTGAGGGCTGAAATTGGTGCTCTGGAAGGGAGATTGAGGAAGATACCCAATGAATTTTTGGGTTCGGTGTCTCAGGAGTTGTTTGATACTATTAACAAAGTTAGGAGTATAGGAGGGGAGAGTGCGAAGACAATGGGTTTGCTTTCGGACAAGACTCGCTCGGATGATGTCCTAGTGGAGGAGAATGATTTACCACACTGGAGTGATCATGATAGGCTGTATGAGAATGGCAAGGAGGCAGAACTGATTGAGGATGATGAAGATAGTTTCGGACGGACGCTTGGGGATGTTGTTCCTTGGGATCACATGAGGACAGAGTGTAGGGGCGAGAAGGATCTGTTGGGTGAGCCTTGCAAGCCTGATAAATGGTTGAAGTGCAGTGATTTTGATGACAAAAGCATTCTTGACTGTGAGGATATTAAACTAACCAAGCCCTTGAGACATGATGAGGGCATAGTGTCAGATGTAGGTCTTATACAGGTTGATAGTTTTTACCACGAGAATCCTAAATGGTATGATTCTCCTTGTGGCTTGGACTCTACTGCAGATTGCGGGGACAGTGGATTCAGACATGGGGAGATTGTTTAGCATTACGAGGAGCCAGGTTTAACCACCCTAACACATAGTCATTGCGTTATATCAATACCCATTCATCCACCTCATTGATGGAAATGGGTTGTACATGTATGCATACTGAAGATTTGAGCTTCTCACATGCCTCTATGTATCTTTGCTGTGTGTTATTCTGTAAAGTATGGCCAATTGGTCTTTGCACATACCTTATTTTTAACTATCTTTTAACCATTGTCGGACTTCGATGATAGGTAGCTGATTCCACTGATGTGAGTTTTTGAAGTTTAAACTTCATGGTTGTAATTCTTTTGTCCATGTATTATATTTCTAGTATTGATTCCCCCACACATTTTTTATTTGTGGTGATGTATATGGCGCTTATTCCTGTTTTCTTTTAGTTTAAGTATCAACTGAACTTGAGAATGTGCTTCAAATGCTTCACTTTTCTATATTGCATGGCTGGCGCTTCCTGGTTGTTTATTTCATACTTATACTCAAGGTTGACATCCCCTTTGGATCAAATGAAAGTTCCAGAGGTGCATAGGTTCTGACTTGTCTTTGGAACACATGCAATCTGTGAGCTCTGTTTTCAAACCTTGTCCTACAGTGAAGTTGATGAAGAGATGCTTTCCGAAGCAGGTATTGTCATTTACCCATCTGAACAGCATTACTGTTTTTATTTTTGCTGTACTATCTAAGCCTTCTCTAGTAATATGTTGTTTTAAAGAACCAGATGTGTGATTTCCATTGTGATGGGGCATCTTCTCTTTAGCTTAAATGTGGTGGATGTGAGGTTGAAGTTAAGCATGACTTTATCTCTTTGGATTTAAAAAATTTTGAGTTTCTTATCTAGAATATGACCTGTATGTCCCTTATAAGGCTTTTATCCGAATACAAACGAGAAAGCAGCTTCGTAAGGTACGGAGAACATTTTCTGCCAAAGCAAGGGATGTGCTTTGAGATGGCTTTTCATAGTTTCTCCTTGTATGCATATCCTGGCTACTTGAGCAATTGTAGTTAATCAATTTGAGTTGATTTATGAGTGGGGATACTTTGGGTATAGTTTTTATATTTTCCCCTGGAATATGTTTCCAAACCAATAGGGATACTTGGAGATAGTTCTGATGTTATCTCTTTGAATATGTTTCCACGTAACGGATGCAGGCTACATGGTAGAGATGCATTTTGCAATTTGTTCTGTGATATTGATATCAGAGCTCTCTTGATAACTGTTAGATCCGATGTATGTTTATGCTTAATCCAAATTCTTTCCATATTAGTTATATAAATTGCCTGTAAAGTTTCTTACAAGTTCTATGATGTTTGTTGTGGGCTTGCTGAGTATATTTGTCTGTTGCAAATTTGTTGTTCCCTACTAGAAACTCTGGTTTTACTTCATTTTTTCCCACGACTATCAAGTTTTATGGCCTAGTAAAGCCTGCTTTAGAGCATTTTCAGACTAGCTTTTGTCTATTATAATTCCAAGTATACCTTTCTGTTCTGTATTTTGGTACTTTTTTATTCTTTTGAATTAGTCTTTTTCATATTAAATGTTATTTTCCTTTAATCCCACCAGTTATTTATCTTAAAATTTGAGTATCACATGGATCTTGTTGAACCAAAAGAAAAGGTGCACCTTGTACATAGCTTCTTGAGGTTCTTCTTTGCCTGAAGGCCTTTTTTTCATGGGAAAAGAAAGTCTATCTGGAAGCACAATGGAGGAGATGGAGGAACTTTATAAAAGGTGAAGAAAGATTGTTTGCTTGTATGATATTTCATAAAGGTGTAGTTTAAGACCTGAAGCTACTTTTTCAACTTCTCTCTAGATTGTTATTGTACGTCGTCATCATACAGGTGCTTAACTTGTATCTGAATCTTTCCTTTTTCACTTCTAGAATTCCTTTTCTGTGTATGTTGCCACGTGTCCTAGAAAGTGAATGCTTCTTGCTCTAAACTCATCTTTGATAGTTGAAGAGTGTGCGAATTGGAACTGTCACGTTTTTTGCATGTAGTCTTGCTCAATTTTGAGACAGGTTTTGGGTAGAGCCTACATAGTAAGTGGGCTTGCGTCTGTTTTAAGTCTTCTAGACCAATATGGTAGGATATTCGAGGGCCTGTACCGGGTTTTTTTTAATTAAGGTTGTATTTTAACTCAAGTCCAATGGGCTTTCACAGCCCATTTAATGGGCTTCTCCAGCCGGGATATGATGATTTCAATGCTTCGCTCAAAAGAAACAGCAATACATACGTGAAATGACAAAGATTAGCATCATTGTCCTAATGTGGATGACCCAGACCAACAAGAAAAGGGTATCTCAAAGATGATGAATCTGCACTGATCATTAAAGCAAAACAACAAAAACATGAATCCGTTACTGTTGTTTGCACGTCATAAACTTTTATCCTAACGTTATATAATCTCAGATAAGTGGGCAGACCCGTTTCATTTTCACAAAAAGCATAGCATATACATACAAATAACCGCAATGATGACAGAAATCCATCTTAGGCGACCTTTTCTTATCTTTAATCTTGCAAAAAAGAACAAATTAAAAAGCCTTATGATGAGACACACCTCAGCTGCTTCCAATACTGACAGCCACTAATATCATTTCGCAATATATACTAGTAGCATCATCTAAGGCTGCAGATAATATTCCATTACCAAAAGGAAGTCCAATTCTACACGCACCAATCATGACACAGTTTCCATTTCCTAAGTACCATGCTTCCTTGCTTGAACTAGAAGGAAGCAGCAGTTAAACAGAAAAGCAAATCTAGTAAGAGCTAGGAAACAGTACAGCGGATAGATATTTCTCCAACAAGTACACAAAGCCACAGCTTATACCAACAACTCTAAGAAAGAACATACAGTTAGATCATGGTTTCTAAAGGGACCGTGGTGGAGGTTTGGTTCTTACTCCAGGCAAGTACCTCGAAACAAACTCACGAGCTAAAGTTTGAAGATCCCCATCATCGAACTCTTCACTCAGCACTGGAGTGTCGCATGTTATCAGTTCTGGTCCAATTTGTTGCTGTTGTACTTGTAGCTGATCAAAGTGCATTAACATGTTGGAATTCGATGCCATTACCGATGGAGGAAGGCTTGATCGGGAGGGACTATCGATGGTTTGATGATCATGAGGAGGTATTGGCGGCGGCGGAGGAAGGCGCTGCAATGTGGCCAGACGGGCCTGAACAAAGGCTAGCTCTGCCTGCAAGTTCACCACCTAGAGTCACAACATCAAAAACCTGACGCGTTAGCTTTTCGTTTGCTAATAATTAATTACTAGCTGATTACCATACTTTGAGTCTATTCAATTTGATGGGAAAGCACCCGTAGACCAATTATTCTATATTTCCCAAGTCCTATGCCCTTTTTTCTTCATTAGAATAACTAATTTTGATTTTAGTCAAATGTGTACAAGCCCTCTTCGAAACCCGAGAGAGGGTTGTTCTAAGATATACAAGGTCAAAAGTTGTGTTCTTTCTATTTCCCGTCGTTCTAGTGCTGGATAGGTTGACAGACGTATTACAAGTGTGTGTGTGTGTGTATATAGGTAAATGACTGCATGCACATGTCTTCTAGAGTAAAATAATAAACTAGAAGCATACTCACTAAAACGAGCACCTAGCTTAGCTAGATTCAACTTATTCATTTATATACATGTTAACCAGTCATGTGAGTTTAGCGAATACTAGGATTAAAGAAATTAATGAGGATGAAAATGCCCTTTATGATTCTTTGTTATCTATTTCGCGTCATACTTGTCAAACTACGTTATTGGTGCAATCTTCATCAAACATAAGAAAACTATGAAATGGTTTTTCGCCTAACAGATTATATATATATTAAAGACCAGCACTAGTTTATGCATAGATTGGTGGTTACCTACCAAACCGGCCTAATTTTGAAACTTAGTCACAGAGAATACATGAAGAACTGTGCTAGTATAGTATTTTTTATACTCCTAGCTAGTGACACATGAACTTCATACAAGGGTTTTCTTCCTTGGCAAATGCACAGAATTTCATTGACGAAGAAGGGTAATTAATCCCTCTTGAGCTTTCATTCATGGAAAAACACTTTCAAGAGGGAAAAAAAAACTGTTCACGTGATTATAAAGACTTTTGGTGCTGTAGATTTTTACTGTATTAGAAGCAACACATGGGTAGGACCCACGAATTATTTCTATTGATCTATTGCATACAAGGAAATTCACTGGTTTGGAACATTGCAATAATTGCAATTAGTAGTAGTACACTACATGTCTTCTTCACCACAATGCAAACAAGAAAGTACTGCAAAAGTCAAACCACAAATATTTGAATACTTTCTCGAGCTGCTAAAGTTTGCTTAGTGGCTCCGTTGAGTAAAAAAACACTCAGTCAATACCTTCCCTCACGCTCTCCAAGTAGTAGTATAATTTTAACACTTAATAGTTCAAGTTAATCTGAGCCGGGGAAGAAAAAGAAAAAATAAAAGAAGTTTCAAGTACACTCCAAATTGTAACGAGACTCCATTTAAGTGCGAGTTATATGAGTTTCAGTCAACATTTTACATTGGAAAACCACTACTATAGTTAATGCACCCGAACATATTGTATATAGATAGACTCCACAAGAAAACTAGACGGGCTTACTTGGAATTAGAAAGAAAGGAAACCCTAAACAAGGTCCACGATTAAGATTTAACAAGCTAATTTTTATCATCAATGCATATGCATTACATATGAGAAAAGAGACTGACAAACTTATACAAACAAACAGTTTCATAAGGTGAAGAACACTTGATCAGTTACCTCTCTATGCTAGAACAGATAATGACAAAGGGCGACAGAAAGTTCACATCATAATTTGTTACGTAGTAGCACTTGTACTTCATGTAAGAAGCTAGGTAGCTAGCTGCTACTGCCATATTGGATTATTGAAAATCTAGCTATTTCCTGGAATACAGCTTAGAACTTCAAATTACACAAGGGAACTTCTAATCCTATCAAAAGAAAATCAGCCAGCCCGTCGAAGGTTAAAATTAACAAAGGCATGACTAGCTAGCATTGGTCCAGAAGTGCATAATTATTTTGATGCAAGTCCAGAAGTGCATATATATGAAATGACCAATTGTATGTGCACCAAAAAACCAAGAGGACTCAAAAGGAGTTATTACATGGTTTGATCTAAGAAACAATTATAACTGATGCACATATACCAAAACAAGAATTCATGTATAATTTAGACCTTGGGGATTTGGTCCTTCTCCTAGAAAGAACATTAGAAGAGGGAAAAGGAGCAAAATCAAACCCTAAAACAGCTAAATTTACTAGCTACCAACATAATTGGATCACCTCAGTGAGATCATAACATGCATTTGCACCAGGCTGTTGGTATCATAATTAGCATATGATATGATCATCAGGAAGAGAATTATAATTTAATTTACCTGCTGTTGGAGAGTGAAGATGTGACCAACACAGCCATAAACAGGGTCTCTTGCCCTAGCCAGAGCCTCATAACAAAGGGTAACCACCGCATCAAGGCGCTTGTGAGCAGGTATGCGGTGGAGGAGCTTGGAGGCATTGCTAGCGCCAAACACCTTGTGCACCGCCGCAAAGTGAGCCGTGCCTTGGTCTGAATCAAAGTAGGGTGCAAATATGCATCCTTTCACGCACTTTCTCCTAAGGAACTTGCAGGCACCACAAGGCCCACCTCCACCACCGTTACTTGGAGCACTGCTCATTTCCTTAATTTTCCCCGGCAGCTAGCAGAAATAATCCCACCACCACTAGAGGGACTAATTAGTTCCGTGGAAGGGTCTGTTTATAGCTAGAGAGAAAAGAGAGACAAGAAAAGAAGCGTGGGTGGGTATTTAATCAGGATAAAGAGAGTCTGGTTAATTAATTTGTCACTTTATGCTTTGATAATCGCAAGAAACAAAAGAAGTAAAAAGAAATGGAGCTTTTGGTGGTGGGTCATTAATATGATAGGACTTGCTTGGTTTTTTTTTTTTAAAAAAAATGTATTACAAGGTTATATATATGTATATAGAGGAAGAAGTAGGGTATGTTTGGGAAGTGCAACTTGGATCAAGCTTTAAAGCCACGGCAAGTGTGGTGTGGGGGAGAGAGGGACAGTGCAGGGAGAGGGAGAGGGGAGCAAGGTTGCGTGAAGCAAACATACATGCGGTGAGTGACAGTATCAACTTCCAACCGCCATGGTTGTGGCCACGTGTGAGCCTGATTTCCACGTGTGACAAACATCCTATCTTTTCCCATCATCTCTGCTTTTGTTTTGTTTTCTTTTTTTCCTCTTGTCACTTCCATGCCAATATTTGCAGCTTTATTTGCTTCCTGCGAGGTGTGTGTGTGTGTGTTGTGTTGTGTATATAGTATGGTACTAGCAGTTGTAAGGTGATTTTTTTTTTCTCTTTCTCATCAGTTTTGGGTAAAATCTTTGAGTGTTGTCCAGGGAGCAAACAGTAACTGGAAACAGGGTTCGATTGAGAGCAAATGGAGAGAATAGGGTAGTGGGTTTGGGTTTCTCATTTGCGTGAAAAGGTAAGTATGGTCGCTAGCACTTGTACTTTGCGTCTATAGCTGCACCATCTCTTGTACTGTGAAAATTATTTAAATGGTGTTGTTGTTGCCGCATAATAACTCCCATGGAAGGAATGTCTTTATGCTCTGGAATTAGGAATCTAGTAATACCCAAGATTTATTACAGTATATATATATAGCTAACAGGGTTTTACACCAACAGTAAGAAAGCTAGATATGTATCCTCCCGGACCTCATTTCTTTCTACTGGGTAACTTCTTCAATCTTTATTGGGAGAAACAAAAAAGAGTGGTGAATCAAAACTCACCACCCTACTAGTTGCGATAATTTTATTATCATCAAGTGATCGTCCTATGACAATCAATCAGCAAATTATAATGGAAGGTGTTGCTTGATCCCTATAATATTTGATCAATATTGTATCAACTTTCTACACAATTACCGCAACAAAAGTTAAGCACATTGTTTTTTTTCTGTCCAAGGTACTTATAATTATATAATCAATAGTATTCTTTTTTTTTTTTTGAAAATTTGTCAACATGGATAAGTTTATATGAATAGGGGGGTTGGGGTGAAAATACAGTCCCGTCAGTCAATCAAGCCCGCACTGACTGGCACGAAATCCCATGCTTTTTGATGCAATTACCATATATCACATCACGCCATGTGGCACTCTGTGCAAGTCCAAGTTCAGAGAAATTGTCAATCACCTCACCTGTCTCGTGTTTTAGCTTTCACCAAGATTTTGTAATTAAAGTGACTTGGGAATTTAGTACTATCGCAATTTATTACTAGTAGTGAGTATGCCTAGTTAGCCGTAAGGTATTTTTTTTTTTTGTCGAAATTAGCCGTAAGGTATAGGTAGCTTATTGATACTTTTTCTTAATATATTCAATTTAAACATTTTGTTGGAGATTAAGAACTAGCTTCAAACTTGGAGCATGACATTTGCTAATGAAACTTATAGGGGTTTCCTTGATTTGTATAATTTAAAAATTTTTTAAAGATGGTTGAAAATTAGATGAACCAATGGTGTAACGTGACAAGACAACATATTAGACGAACTTTATGCGGAAAAAAAAAAAGAAGAAGAGAAAAGACATCATATTGGGCCTGTATTCCTGCCTCGTGCATTACAGGCCTTTTCATCTGGCATTGAAGGTGGCTAAGGCCCAAGGTAGAGTAGTTATCTAGACAAACCCACAAATGGTTCGAATGGATTTAAGAGCAACTGATGGGCATTGCTACTTTGAGCGAGTCTATCTTTGGGTAGGAATATAGGATTTTGTTGGCCATGAACTGTGTTCATCACCAAATACTGGCTGATCGAGTGTTCTTAATCGTCCTTCAAACAATTCACTTTGTGCCTGCCAACATGAGTGCAATCTCAAATTTGTATTTGGAAAATTTCCAATTTGATGGTGCATTTAAGTCTTAGCTACCTAATGGAGGATCCAAACCTCATTTTCCTCTACAATCTCATTGCATTTTAAGATTCTAAACTTTTAAGAGTAAACAGTAGAATCTTCTTTTTCTTTTTTTACTTTTTCTTGAGCTGTTACTTGATAGTTTGACTATGATGACTTCTAAAGCGATAAAAAGCAATTCTTAGATTTCATGATTGGTATGGTCCAAAATCTTTCTTTGACTCCTTTATTCATCATTCTTAATTTTTATTCCATACAAATCCATACGTTATAATCTTTCTATCTCTTTCTTCCTCATGTTCTTGAACTCATAAACTATACATGTATCCCACTCGGCATCAGGTGCTTTGTCATATTTTAGGGTGACAATACGCTGTTAATATCATGCAAATACTTTTTCCACATAACATTTTCAAATCAAAAGAATAGTAGCAGTACTAAATTAACAAACAATTTTTATGATTCCTAGGTGTTGACCGCACGAGTGGAAGGACGCGTGAGGTGCTTACTAGAATACATTATCGAGCATTGATGGGTCTAAGTTCTGTTAGTAAAAGTTCCGGCAATCCCAATTACATGACATCTATTGAGACTAAGGTTTAAGGACATAATTATAAGGAACTTAACTTACTAGAATGATTTTCCTGGACATGTTGCCAGATAAGTGGGAGTTCTTTAATTTTGTAGGGACATTATTGCTGAAACTTTCTACTTGACAAATGATATTATAACTAATATATTAGTATAATTAAACTTTTGTTTTCCTGTTGAATTCATTTGTTCTTATACTGAAACTGAAACTTTTGGTGGACCATTTCTTAGTCTATACCTAGCTAGGTATTTCGGCCGTGACCCAGAATCTGATAATGACAGCAGACGCAGTGAATTCTATGAGTTGACTGGCCCAGAAGATGGAATGGAGACAAATGAAAACAGAACAAAGTTGTACTATAGTAGTAAGAAAAAGGAGGAGAAAGATTTCAAGTATACATCAATTAACAGTTCCTGATGCATGACTTCGACAAAATATAGCGAATGGCTCCACTAATTAATCTCAATTTTAATCAAACATATAAGACATAAATTGCTTTTCTATCGGCCTTCTATGGTACTAGCTAGACAGTGGTTCATTTCATTTCACGGCTATGGTCCCTGCTCTGTAATCATGATGCATATAGATACATAAAAGTATGCAATTATATCAATTACTACAGAATTAATTAAGTTCCAAGGAAGCAAAGTACGCGTGATTATACAGAATGAATAATTTGATGGACATATTGCAGAATGCAAGCAACCATGTCTTCAAGTTGTGAGTCATTAGTGCTGAACCATAAGTCCACATTCCCTGCATTTCTGTCAGAGTTGCTGGACTTCATTTCTTTATCCAAAACACACATGGAAATCTCATTTTCATGTACACATCAATTTGAGCATGTATATGTATTTCATATATAATTGTAAATATTCATATTCAAAGATGGTTACTGAAGGCTAAGAATAAAATAATATTGATGGGTACTAGAAGATATGTGATTGCTGACCAGAGGAAATGCGACCATGAAAGTTGGTGGTAATGTGATATACACAGGACATAAATAAAAGTGATGGATATGGGATCAAAGGAGAGGAAAAGAAAGGAAATTCTCGATTCCATATTGTAAACTGTTACAATGTAAGCCAGCGGTCACTTGAGGAGTACGATACCTTCAGGACACCGACACGTGGAGGTCAAACTGATTGAAAATATAAAAGGCCAGGCCTCCCTTCCTTCTTTCTCATCTGTCATTGCTTTCCCTTCACAACACAGGGATTGGACAAGAGCCGGACGGCGCGGTGACTCGCCGTTACGAACTGTTGCTGCTGACTTTTTTTTTTTTTCACAAATTCTAAACTACTCGTAGTACTACTACTCAAAATCATTGGGGATTATAATTAATACCTCTAATTTTATCCAAGCAACAAAAAGAAAAAAAAAACTTCCTTAATCTAATCCCCCACGGTTAGATTATCTTGCCAGGCTCAAGCATGATTAAAATAATTCGAGTTCAAATCTAATGTCATTCTGATGATTCTTTCAACGTGGACCGGCTTCCAATATTTGATGTGTGTAAACAAAAATTTCTTAATCTAATTGAGTTCTGGTGTGTGTAGAAAATTCGTGCATGATCCCAGATTGAATCGGGATTAGTCGAGGTTTAACGGATGAAAAAAAGATTCTTAAATTAATGTTAAATTAACATGAAAGTAATTACCATAGATAGTCAAATGAAATAAAATAAATGGACGATATTATAGGGTGCAAATTAATTTTGCTGTTGGGATAAAAATCAACATTCACAAATTTCCGTTATTAATAGATTTTTGTGTGAGAGGGAGAAAAGAGAGGGGGAGGGGGGAACGTTACTTTGTATTCAAGTGAACGGCGAATGGGGCCTACAACGGGGGAGGGGGGTGAGGTCATCTTTTACCAGGCCGTTACGTTCGTAGTCACCGAATCAGACGTGGCAAGACTCGAGATCAGAGAAAAAAGAAAGGGTAATGTGTCTGGTTCTTTGAACGCCAAAAACTTTGGTTTGACCTTTTTGATTTCTTTTTTTTTTTTTGGTGCCTTACTAGCTATGAATGACTCCTCTCAATTGGATCTCTCTTTTAATTTGTTCTTAAAGAACTTGCACCTTTTACAATCATCAAACTCTCTTACACTCCCTATAACGTATGATCGTATGTAGTGACTGACTTGCTGGGTGCTTGTAGACCTTACACTAATGTTATCCCTTTTTTTTGTTTTTTTTTACCTTTGACATATACTAAAGTTTAATTGGATGAAGTTAACTAATATCTATATTGAGCTTGATAACAAAACAGAAAACTCGTGGATTTTGGGCATGACGGACTGACTAAAGGGTTTTGGGTGTTAGGGAGGAGATGAATTATATAGCTAGGTGGTGGTCACACAACTTACTTGTGAGTAACTAATAAGATTTTGATTTATTGGGGGGCAGAATTTAGGTGCATTGTGCCGTGATCTGCTTGTGGAATTTTCACTTTTGTGATGGGAATTTCATCTGTGACCTTGCGTAACTGCAGTACATATGAGGATGATGAAAAATGTGGACAAAAGCTAGTGAAGATAAGAGATTAATGTTTTTTTTTTTTGATGATAAGAGAGATTAATGTTTAAGGCTATGTGTTTCTTTTTGGTAAAATTAACATCTGGTTTGATTTTGGGCATGACTGACTCAGTTTTTTTCCTTACATTTTTGCCTTAGGTCGTATAAATTTGTCCTGAATACTCTTATACCGTTATACGTGTATACATGATATAAACATTAAAAATTTGGACTAGCTGGTGTAATTATATATAGGAGCCCAATAAAGCTCAAGATAAGCAATCACTTGCTAATTATACATATGTCATAGACATTTCCTATTGAGAGGTGTCTTTTTTTATCAGAAAGATTGACATTTTCCTTGTTTTATTTACGCATCAACAAGCTCAGCATTTCTTTTTGGGAAGACGAGCACAAGATCTTCTTTGTTTTACTTTTTTTATTTCTTTTAGACGTAAGAAGAGTACTATTGGTGTGAAGAAGAAGATCCTTTTATCCTCAATATGGCAAAGGGTGGAGCATTACCAGTCACTTTCAAGAAACCCATTTAATTCCTAGCTATTAATTGAACCATTTCGAT
This sequence comes from Turnera subulata, assembly GCA_028386065.3. Classification (NCBI taxonomy): domain Eukaryota; kingdom Viridiplantae; phylum Streptophyta; class Magnoliopsida; order Malpighiales; family Passifloraceae; genus Turnera; species Turnera subulata. The sequence goes on from JAKUCV010007388.1 coordinate 22,273, forward strand.
GGTTCGTTAGCACATCACGCCAACTTTATAAGAACTGGAAAACAATGAAGCATTACTATAGTGTCTAGGTCTTTTGCTGGGTTCTATGTATGTGTAGTGAATCAGCCTTCCTATTTGTAGCATAACCTCACACACCGGGCAAGTCACAAAATTGACATGAACGATAACACGAGCCAAAACCGATTTCCCACCTTTTTTGCATCCGGCCAATATTAATATAAAACACACCTTTCTCTTTACTCTAACCACACTAACCAGGTGTAATCTCTGAGGTTGGAATGGATTGCTAAATATGGGTAATAAATTCTCAATCTGGAACGAAAAACCTGTGGGCATTCATGTCTTTCTCAAACCCGAGTGGGTTTATGTATATATATATATATATATTGGCTTAATATATATAAATATAGAGTGGAAAGTGAAAGGGGAAAAGCTGAGTCATTTTCAACACGGAGAGATAGAGAGAGTTGGCGTCTTTTGCCCTCTACGCAGCTTAAACCACGCAGTTGCAAATATAGACAGACCCTTTGACACGTTTCGATTTCCAAAAAAAATCTATTTCTTTTATTTGGAAGCCAGATATTGAGATATAGCTAAAAGAAAGCAGAATCGCGTACAAGGATATACATCACATTTATATAACCCACAGAGAAACTAAAGAAACTTTTAAAGAAAGCGAAAGATGGAGAGAGCAGTGAAGAACATGAGCTTTTGTTAGAAAAATTCACGAGGGAAAGGAACTATAAATGAAAAAAAAATAATAAAAAGGGCAGTTGGAGAATAATATTAGCTAGGCTTATCGCATGTTTGCTTCACGCAAGCAGCTAAATGGAGGGGGTTTGCTCTCTCGCGTGGCTTTAAAGACTCCATCTAGCGTTTTAAATCCTCCATTAAAATACCAACAATCTCTACTACTAGTCCTTCTCCTAGCACCAAAAAACCAACACCCCACCAACCAAACCCTAGACCTTCCCCTCCATTAATCCTTCTCCCTCCTTCCTTCCTTATTATACAAACCCTAGCCAATTATGTGACGCCATATATATATAATATATTGTTTTACAAGAAAAAGAAAAACAAACCCACAAAAAATGAGCTCAACCCCCAACCCTGTCAGTAGTGGTGGAAGCAGTGGAGGTGGTGGCGGCGGTGGCAGCAGCGGCAGTGGTGGCGGTGGACCATGCGGTGCTTGCAAATTCTTGAGAAGGAAGTGTGTCCCCGGGTGTATATTTGCGCCATATTTCGACTCGGAGCAAGGAGCAGCCCATTTCGCGGCGGTGCATAAGGTTTTTGGTGCAAGTAATGTCTCCAAACTTCTACTGCATATTCCCGTCCATAAGCGGCTTGATGCGGTGGTCACCATATGCTATGAAGCTCAGGCTCGGCTAAGAGATCCAGTCTATGGCTGTGTTGCTCATATCTTTGCCCTTCAACAACAGGTGATGACGATGACGATGATGTGTTGCCTTTTATCATCTTTCTCTTCTTCTATACAAATTAACTTCATGGCAAGTACCCGTTTCTTGTTCTTTTCATGGGAAAGGGCAGAAATGTGTGATCATATTCTTGCACTTAAAGTAGAAACTAGAAAGACAACTCACCTTTGGTTTCTTGCTTCTGTTTGCTATTTTGTCTTTTGATTACCTACACACTACTGCAATTAAGTCCATCCTTGAACTTTGGTTTTTTCTTAAATTTTGACCCCTTCCTTTTGCCCACCACCTCAAAAATTCCTTTCATAAATGTCCGTGCAATTAGCTGTTCCACACAGATAATCATGCATTGACTTCCCCTTCACTAATGAAATCAAGACTATATCTAGGGTGGTCATTTTCCAAATTAGCAAGAAAGGGAATCATCAGTTCCTGTGTCCGCTGAAGGAGCCATTTGGTTCTTTGTTTTCTGTGCTACGTGCTGCTTTGAGGACAATTTTGTGCTTTACTGAAATCTAGACCGTACTTTAGAATAATAAATCATATGTACTTAGCCGCTACTTGAATAGCACAGCCTACCAAAGTTCTTAGTGCCATGTTTCTGTTCAAGCCGCGAATTCTGCAGCTAATAAGGGGATGGTCGGTTTTCTTGTTCTAGGAGGAAAGGCTTTTGGTCTTGATCAAGGACAATAGTAGTACTTAGTTAATTTTCTCGTTTCTCTACCTATTATTGGACCCGTTTGATATATTCCGATCATCTATAGAAAGCTGCATATGTAAGGGTATATACCATTGTCAACCTTAATTATTCTTTCTATGCGTGAAGCAGTGTCCAACTGATTAATTGCAGCACTAAAATACTCTTTGCTTCTATCAAATGATGGAAGAAGCAGCAGTAAGATATTATTTGCTTCTGCCAAATGATGGAAGATGCTGCCATTTCGTTTACAGCTTTTGTGAAAAGAATAAGCAGTTTTTTTTTTGGTTGAGGTTCTTTATTATAGAAAGGGGCATGGCTGGTCTAGTGTTTGGGTTCAAAGCTAAACAGTTTGTGTTGTGAAATTGGAATTAAATGAATGAGATCTCTCTCTTCTATTTATTTTTCCTTTTTTTTGCACGAGTTATTAGCGGAATCTTACAGGCCGGTCAAGTGATTATTTATTGTGTTTTGCTTCGTATTCCTAACCTCTTTCATTCATTTTTATTGCGCACACATAATTTATTGACATCTGTTGATTATCATAGTTGTTGGTTTAAGCTTACTTTTGCTCATATTTTTTTCACTTAGGCTTATGCCATAATTTCTTAGATGAGGGTCAGTCTGCTTGAGATTAATCGGACTCTAGTCACAATTCCTTGCAAATAATTTCTATTTTGAAAACTTTTCATAGGTTATTTGTTTATGAGATTAAATTTCAACAACCTTCCTCTCGTCTATCACTTATCCCAAGGGCATTAATAATGCAGAATAGTAATTCTATTCAATCACTATGCTTTCCATTCCTTTGTCAAAAGAAATCTTTATTAGGTCGCAACACCATGTTCCAATGCACATAGTTCAAGTATTCTTTTAGTATGAACAAAGACAATTATACATTAGACTAAAAAAAACTATCATTATCATCTCCCGTTTCATTAATTACATTATACTATATCTTGAATGACGTAGGTTGTCTTCTTTCTCAAAAATGGGAAGTTTGTTTAAGTTACCCTCCTTAACCCCTTTGTAGAAAATTCTGAAACTAGGCTCCAATTATGGGCGTTACAGCAATAAGATTAAACAATGTTTATAGCTTATATAGGCTATGTATAGGATAAGGCAATCTAATTTTTCACTTTTGTAGTTTGGTGTAGTAATGCTAAGAATCTAGTCAAATCTAGTCATCAATCAATTAGTAGTTAT